>PVIC010030046.1:0-22153 GCA_004025085.1 Thryonomys swinderianus
TATATTTTGATGAGCTTACAGCAATTAATCTTTCCTTGCAAAATTAAAATTTTCAATATGAATTCAGTATTTGTAATAAAGAACACAATATTATTGACTGCCTTCTTTAAGAAAATGGAAAAAAAAGAAGAGTGTTAGTTGGGGTCCTTTCTGGATGGTACTCTCAGTGGAAACAAACTGATGTGGAGATAAATTGATGCATTATTTGGGTCCCAAGGTAATAGCTGCATAGGTTTAGTCAAGGACACTGAGTCAATAAAATGTCAGATCAAATGAATTAACTATAGCCATGTGATACGCACAACCTTTGACAAGAGCTCCTTTGGAAAGAATCAATTCAGTTATTATATATATACAAGTGTATACATATGCATGTGTAATATATATACATGTATAATATATATGTATGCAATATATATGTATATTGCTTATATTTCAAAAGTATTTTAACAATCTACATTCAAATGATTAATGTAAAATTCTGACAATTGATATTAGTTTAGTAATGTTTGTACTGTAAAATAGCATGGTCATTTATAATTATCAAGGGTAAATATATAAATTACATACTTACAGTCTGTTTTTGTAAACTTTTATAGGAATAATCAAAAAGTATGGCTCTTCTATAATGTCTAAATAATTGTTTTAAAATATATATATTTATATATAGTCAAATTGAATTGTCATTCCAATGAGCATTAATGTAACCATAGTTGCATTTGGAGTATGTAAATAAAGACAATTCCCAGGACTTCTGCAAAAATTTAAAATTTGTGGATTTGTTACTAGAATCTCAACAGGATGACTGACTTGGGGTAATCCCAGTGCAGCAAATATTGCCTCCCACCTTCTCTAGTCCAAACAGAAATATAAGTGGATGTGCAACATAAAGGAAATTTAAATTCAGTACGCCCATACCAAAGAGAAAAGAGGTCTAGTAACCTTCTAGGAAAAGCGTCTTCATCGTAGTGACAAAAACTCTAGGATTATATATGTGAAGATCAATATCAGTGAGTAAGAAATGTGCGTAACCAAGAGAATTCATCAAACTGTGATTTGGTTGGTCATTACCTGAGGTCTGATTCTAATGGAACCCACCAATGCCAGGAAAACTATTGCTGGCAGATGAGGCTATTTGGTCCCTGTCAAGTGATGATCTACTCCCCAGGTTCTCTGTTCCTGGAATTAAAAATAAGCTGAAGTGGAATGACTAAAAGGAAGAACAGGACAGAAGGGAAAACAATTTATTATAACAGTGACCAGCTTCTCTTTTATATACCTAATTTTAAAAGAGGCTTTATTACATGTTAATGTCAAATTCATAGAGTTCAATAATGCCTACGGTATTTCTAAGCAAAATGTTCAAGAATGTAGGAGAATGATCTGTATAAGTTTTTTTATATATTGTAGATAATAGCCCTTTGTCTGATAAACAGCTAGTAAAGATTTTTTCCCACGTTGTTAGCTGTCTTTTAGCAGTGCCAGCCTCCCCAAGTTCAAAGACCTGACCAAAAATGGGCATCTGAAATGAACAGACACTTCTCAGAGGCAGAACTCAAAGCTGCTAAGAAACATATGAAGAAATGCTCAACATCACTGGGCATTCAAGAGATGCAAATGAAAACAACACTGAGATTTCATCTCACCCCACAAAGAATGGCCGTGATTATAAAATCAACCAACAATAAATGCTGATGTGGCTGTGGGGAGAAAGGAATCATTCTCCACTGTTGGTGGGATTGAAGACTTGTGCAACCATTGTGGAGATCTGTGTGGAGATTTCTCAGAAAACTAGGACTAGGGGTCCCATTTGACTCTGCTATCCCCCTGCTAGGAATATACCCAAAATAATTTTAAAAATCACACTGGAGGGCCAGAGATTTAGCTCAGTGGTTCTGGCGCCTGCCTCACAAGTGCAAGGTCCTGAGTTCAGTCCGCGGTAACCACATACAATGCTGGGCATGGTGACTCACACCCACCAGCAATCAGTACCACATACCACAGTGCTGGGCATGGTGACTCACGCCTGTAATCCCAGCACTTGGGAGGCAGAGACAGAAGGATTGCTGAGTTCAAGGCTTGCCTAGGCTACATAGTGAGCTCAGGGACAGCCTGAACTACAAAGCAAGACCTTGTCTCAAGAAAAAAGAAAAAATCACATTGGAAAGACAGATGTACACCCTTGTTCATAGCAGCTCAGTTCGTGATAGCTCAGTCTTGGAAACAACCCAAATGCCCATCAACTGGAGAGTGTATAAAGAAGATGCATTTTTTTAATAAAATGGAGTATTATTCTGCCATAAAGAGTGACAAGACTGATTCATTTATGTGCAAATGGATACTCCTGGAGGACACACTAATAAGCGAAACAAATAGATCACAGATAGACAAATACCAGATCTTCTCTTTGATTTGAGCACCTCTAGATGCAAATGAGCTCTGGAAAGTATGACAGTTTTTGTATGGGAAGTTTCCAAAGGAAATTTGGTGTGGGAATGTAATGAGGGGAAGGAATAAATATGATTCAGAAAGAAAATTTAAAAAATCATGTATATAAGGGGCGGGGAGGTGTGGGTGGGTAGGAATATGAGTAAAAAAGAGAATTAACTTGTGCTGTATATTGGTACAAATTCCCTGATGTTATGTGTGATTTTGAGATGTATATAAATCGTACCAATAAAGAATTAATTAAAAAAATGTAGGAGAGATGAAATAGAAACTATTCACAGCAAAAGTGTAGGGGTAAGTAATGAAGGGAAAGAAAAAATATGATGTTAAGGAAAAGAAAGTATATGTATATAGGGGGTGTGAGGGCTGCACCATGCAGGTGCAGGTAGGAAAATGAGTAAAAATGAGAATTAACTCATGTGGCATACTGGTAGAAATACCCTATGTTGTGTGTGATTGTGATGTACATATAAAATGTACCAATCATGAATTTAATTAAAATTTTTAAAAACCCTGCACTGTGATACCTGCATAGTGCCTGAAACTGGAGTTTTCTGGTTACTGAAATGTACTTAAAAAGAGATTTCAAGAGGCTTACTGTTACTCGATGCAATATCATTACTGTCACATTCCTGATCCAGTTATTCAGAGTTTTTTGTTTTGTCATGAGTAGCTAGATATTTAGTAGGCAACAGAATACCACGAGGAAGTAAAGCAATGCAAACATAAAGTTGTAATGCCACTTTGAAAGCTTAAGAGAATGGGGAATTACTGGGGGCTGATCAGCCCCCAACCAACTGACCAAGGATTCAACAGCAAGATGGCAAAAAAATAAGACAAGATCTTTAGCACGTAAATTGGACCCAGGATAGTCAAAGCTCTTCTTTGGCTAAGATTCTGTCTCCTGGAACTTGCCAGTCTTTATTGAACCGAGACTTTCTTGAAGGGGAAGTTTGGGACAGGGAATGATGGTATTAAGGGCACAGATGTGACCAGGGTTCTAGCAGCAGACGAACAAAGTTTTCTCTATGGAACGGATCTTTATTAATGGAAGATTTTCCTAATAGTTTTCTTTTTTGTGTGCGAGTTATGCTGCCCTTCACTATGCTATCTTGCCATCCAAGCTGTCACAGTGTTGTGGGTCACTGACACCTCTAATACAACCAGTGGTATGGGGAGTTGTTCCATTTTCATAACTAGTAGCTCTTTGTTAGTCACTGTGGGTTGAGGTCCAGTCAAACTTTTTAAATTGAATTCCTTATTGGTACAATTTATACACATCTCACAATCACAAATAACATTGGGGAATTTGTATGAATATACGACACAAGTTAATTTTCATTTTTACTCATATTCCTACACACCCACACCTCCCTACACCCTATATACATGTCCTTTTATTTTCTTTCTGAATCATATTTATTCCTTCCCCTGATTACATTCCCACACCTAATTTCCTTTGGAAACTTCCCATTCTACAAAAACTTTCATACTTTCTAGAGCTCATTTGCATCTACAGGTGCTCAAATCAAAGAGAAGATCCGGTATTTGGCTATCTGTGATCTACTTATTTCATTTATTAGTGTGTCCTCCAGCTGTATCCATTTGCACATAAATGAATCAATCTTGTCACTCTTTATGGCAGAATAATGCTCCATTTTATTTAAAAAAAAAAAAAAAAACGTATCCAGTCTCCAGTTGATGGGCATTTGGGTTGTTTCCAAGATTGAGCTATCACGAATTGAGCTGATATGAACAAGGGTGTATATTTGTCTTTCCAATATGATTTTTAAATTATTTTGGGAATATTCCTAGCAGGGGGATAGCAGGGTCAAAAGGTACCCCTAGTCCTAGTTTTCTGAGAAATCTCCACACAGATCTCCACAATGGTTGCACAAGTCTGCAAACCCACCAACTTTTAATATGAAAAGCATATTTATGCATTTGCAACTCCCTCAGGGTGGTGTTCCTCAGAAAGCTACAGAGGTGAGTGTAAATTATTTTCTCTATAGAAAGCAAAAAAGACTATTTTGTCTGTTCCCCCCCCCCCTCAGGGTACTTCCTTAGCAGTATAATGCATCTGAGTACTTACTCTCACGACTAGAAAATATATAAATATCTCTAGGAATTAATATGAGTATCACATTTTTACAAGGTAGATATTTTCAAAGCAGGGTAAATAACTACTAGACAGTAAACAAATACATCTAAGGTTAATTCATTGCTCTGGCCCAAGAGATGAAGGAGAGACAGTAACAGGTATAACCTTTCTTTGTCTAGAACATAGGAGAATCATTGCTTTTCAATTTTTCTGTGTAAATTATGTGGGACTTTATATTAAATTATGATCATTTTCATTTTAAATTATGATCATTTTCTATACAACTTATGGGTTTGTGATTATTAATACAGTGATAAATTGCATTCTTTCATTATTCTGTTTTGTTATATAAGGGTACCTTTATTGGATGGGATTGTTTTAGTTTCCAAATAAACAGAAATATATTATACAGCAGCTTTATTCAGTGTCTTTAACAAAGACATTTTATTTCTCTGGGAAAATTTATATATGAATAGATTTTAAAAATATATAATGCCATTCTCCTTTTAATTTAATCATAAAGCTATTTATAACTAAATAACAAATATTATGATATTTCATTTACAAATACTTTAAGTATAAATCCAAAATAAAATGATAAATTACTCCATTTACCATACCTCATATTATTCATAAATGCATGATATAATCTAATCATACACTGATATAGTTTTGCAATCTTCCTTAGATATTTTGTCAATCTTTAAAATTTCAGTTGCAAATCAATTTACATATTTATTTGTGTCCTGTAATCCTAATTCCTCACTAAATAAATGGCATGTGGCATTTTTATCATTCATTTATCATTGAATTCAGCTGAGATCATATTAAATATTTATTCCCAATAACTTTAAGCTTTAATATTTTATGTAAACTATAAAATTGTGTACTCTAAATCAATCTGCACATAGTATTTGCTAAAATGACATTACTTGTATATTTTAAATTTATATTTAAACATAAACATATATTCTATGTGAAATTAATCATATTATTAAAAGTTGGAAAATAATTGAAATATAATTTCCATATTCTGAGACAGTTTCCTTTCTGAAAGGAATTTAATAAAAAGTTTGATGAAATTTATTTACCATCTATTTTGATGAGACAAGTAAATATCATTATCCTATTATTATAAAGGAATTTGTTATGATGGCTGATATGAACAGATGCCTTGTATTGGAGTACTTCTGTTTAATTTTCTATCACTATAGTCTCTTTGATATCAAGAACCTGTATATTGCAGTTTCTAAGACAGCTATGTTCTTTCTTTCTCACACAGTATAGCATATCTGTATAAAACACGGTTAGTTTCTTTTATTTGTTATTGGAATGAGTCACTCTCCAAATCATCTGTATTGATTTCATGTTTTCTATGTTAGTACAAATAATGAGGATATAATCATTCATTTAGAAAATGTGACAGGAAATGCTTTAAATATGAAGATACACATTTCTCTTCAACACTTAATGTTTCTTTTCTTATAATCTGAATTTCCTCAAATTTTTGTAATATATTCTCTTAAATGCTTTATATCATTTTTCTTGTAATCATAATTTCCTCAAAGTGTTTGTTATATCCCTACCAATATATTTTAGTATATTATTACTCAATGATTTTGCTTTCATATTTTAACCTTTCAATTATTTTTTCTTTTGTTCTGTTATCAAATATTTCCTCCCATTGAAGCATTCACATCAATGTTTGTATTTCTTTTGTGAAGTAAAGTTTATATATATATATATATATATATATATATATATATATATATATATATATATATATATGAATCACCAGATTGCAAGTACTCAGTTCAATGAATTTAGACAATTATATAACTTCTATAATCATTGGAAAAAGACATAAACATTTCACACTTTTGATAAGCCATGGGGAAAAGTTGGCAGTAGGTACTGTGGGTGGGGCTTCCTTTGATTTAATGCCTCCTGCTAGAAAATGTGGAGCTCTTAACAGTCAGTACAAAGTATCCTAGTTTTCTTCACCACATCTGTAAGATTCCTCCTCCTTCTAGCACTACACCAGGAAAAAAACAACAAACGTGGGCCTCCTCTCTTCAATAAGAAACTAATTATTTTAAAAATTGGTTTAATTTAAATTTATGTCTGTAATTCTCAGTTAGACTTTTAAACTGAATGTTGTGGCTTTTGTTTGCTGATGGGGAAAGTGTTGATCTCTCATCATTGTCTACACCTTAACCTAGAGTAAAAAGAGTTCATACAAAATTTGAGCTTGCCTTCCACACTGCTTCTCGTAACTACCATCTAGCTTCACATTTATGTCTATGCTCTTTTCTATAATCTGTAAACAGATTTTCTCATGTTATTCCTTCAGTTTACCTATTGAAAATTATGGCTTTTTCTATGTGCAAAGTGAATTATAAATACGTATTTCATTTTTAAATTTTCTTATAGCCTCCCTAATTTTGTCAGTTTGTTTTTCAATGCTTTATCTACTTATCTTTCTTCCATGTGGGTATCAAGTTTAAAGGATATATCTTGATCAGGTCCACTAGGATGCCCAACACTGAGTATTTCAAAAAATTCCTTTAGAATAGATTACAAACAATCAAATAAAGAGGTTTAACAGAATGAAAAAACATTCACAAGAGTTGTGGACCTATGAGATATAAAAGTGTAAAATATTAGTGTAATTTCAAGTACAAAGAGGCAGCAATTAGTTGAATGTGGTACATCCAATTAATAAGTATATATGTTTATACTTTAATAAGTATGTTATTAAATAAGTGTATATGTTATTAAATAAGTACATACAATACCTAACATTGGCAGCATAGTATATAAAAGAAAAAAATAAAGCCTTAGTATTTTCAAATTGCTATAAAAACACTGAAGACCAGGTTTTAAAAGAAAATATTGATTTTCTTATAGTTCCTGAGGCGTAAAGCTTGAGATCAGAGTGCTTTCATACCTGGTTTCCAGTGAGACCTCTAGGCAACTGTCATCTTGCTCTGTACAGATGACTTATTACTTGTATAGTTGTGGCTTAAGACAAGCACAAGAGAGGAAGTAAGAATAAGAATGAGAGAAGACAAGGGCAAGCGCTGCTGCTGGTTCTTCACATACAGACACTGACTCTATATTAGGATGCATCTGCTGGAGACTTATCTCAGTAGTTCCGGCATCTGCTTGGCAAACAGAGGTTCCAAGCTCAATCCCTGGTACCACATATCACAGTGCCAGGCATGGTGGCTCATGACTGTAATCCCAGCCCTTAGGAGTCAGAGGCAGGAAGATTGCTGTGAGTTCAAGGTTAGCCTGGGGTACATAGTGAGCTCAAGGCCAGCCTAAAATACAAAGTGACACCCTGTTTCAACAAATAAATAAACAAACAAATATATAAAATATTAGGATACACCTTTTTTTTTTTCGAGACAGGGTCTTGCTTTTGTAGTTCAGGCTGGCTCTGAGCTCACTATGTAGCCTAGGCAAGCTTCGAACTCAGCAACCCTCCTGTCTCTGCCTCCCGAGTGCTGGGATTATAGGCGTGAGCCACCACACCCGGCAAATGCACCATTTTATTGTATCAAACTTTATCTCTTTGCAGACCATCCTTGCAAATAGAGCCATATTAAGGGTAGAGCTTCTACCCGCAGATATTAGTAACACTAAATTTAATCCATAGCATCATGTTGGTATTCAGAGGCAAAATGCCTAGACACAGAAGACTTGATTGTGAAACAAAACATGTAATACTTCTTTAATTATTCAATTTATGACTTGTTCAAAAGCATAGCTAACGGAAATTCTTATTTAGCTAAGAAATAAATCTTAAATATTCAGAAAATATCCAGTTGTTTTTTCTGTAAATGAATACATCACTTTTACTATAAGATTAATAATTAATGACAAAATAAATAAAATTAGTGCTTATTGCAAATATATTAGAAATGTATAAATGTCTACTAATTTGTATTGATGAAAAAATAGTCATACTTTCCTGTGGTTTAATATCTGAGTATCTACATTTATAATTTTTAAAAAGGCAGTTGTACAAAATTTTAATATTTTCATGAATAGTACATGCTATTGATAAAGTTTGAATTTACCATGACTATAATTTTATTTTAATGGGCAAAAGTAGTATGTAGAAATAAGGATAATTTGTTTTCACTTTTTATTTAAATCTAAGTAAACTTTTCTTAGAAAGATATCCTTATTTGCCCAACTTTATATGCATAGAAACTATTTTGAAAGCTATTTTTTTCAGTACCATAAAATAAATAGTGCAGTTAGGAATTTAATAACTATTCCAGTTAAGAATAGATAGCCAATTCCTGAGTTTGTATCCTTGATCTCTATGCAATACTGTTTCTCAGAATGAGGCTTGTTACTATTTATAAAAATCATCAAACTTTCTATAGTAAATGTTTTATGTTATCCAAATTTATGCATTTAAAAAGCAAATTAAGATATTATTGGTTAAAATGAAATAAAGTTATTTGTGTAATTTTAATAAATAAATTATATTAATATGTTTTCCTATTGATGGAACAAATTATGTGACATCAAAAACGTAAAGCTAAGGAGCTTATCTGCCTATTTCAGAGAATTTAGATCACAACTGACTGATTTTATGTAAGATATGTCCTGTTGGAGAAAGATGACATAATCAAACTTCTTAGTTCATGGCATGGGAAGCAGTGCCATCAAAACACCAGAAAAGAAGGGACCCAGAAACACACTGTCCAGAATTGCTTTTCCATGACCCACAAAGGCATATTCAGCAGTGTGCTTCTCCAGTCCTCATGGAAGAGCTCAAAACCACTGTGACACTTTTCCTTAACCAAGACATCACAGCTCTTATCAACTTGTAATCCAAACAGATCTCCTTAAACTATATTTAATATCAGATAAGTAATGTTAATAATTCTACCTAACATGATGCAATGATCTTCCATTTAATAAAAAGCACAATAGTTTCTTTCGCAGTGTCAGGAAATGTAGTTTTTTTTTTCAAAAGTTCAAATCCACTTTTGCAAAAATGTGTATTCCAGATACTTAAGACAAAATTACTACAAAAATCAAACCCAAATTATATAAGTCCAACACACAATGACAGAGGTTAAACATTCCCATTCAAAAAGAAAGGAATAGTGAGATGCAAAAGATGCAAAGCAAACCAGATTTTTAAAAAGCCAGCAATCTTGGAGCTTCATCACAGCATCCTATGCTCAAAAGGGTGAGCCATAAGTTCCAGAAGGCTTCTCCTTTGAGAAGCATCTTTAGGAATCAATCTAACAATGGAAATGAAAGAATCTTAGACAAAGTTATCAAACAAAGGACTGAAAAGGCTGAAATCCAACCCATTAAGAATGAGAGGGGAGGGAAATAAACACAGATCCAGTGGAAGTGCAGAGAATAATAAAAACCTAGTTTCAAAATCTGTATTCCAATAAAATGTAAAATGTAGAAGAAATGTATAGATTCCTAGAATCATATGAACTTCCATAGTTGAACAAAGAATAGAACTCTGAAGAAAGGAGATTGAAGAGGATATCAGAAAATGGAAAGACATCCCTCATTCCTAGGTAGGAAGAAGCAATACTGTCAAAATGCCTATACTGCCACAAATACTATACAGAATCAGTGGCAATTCCAATTGAAATCCCAACACCATATTTCACAGATCTAGAGAAAATAACCCATAATTTATCTGGAACCATAAAAGACCTTTAATAGCAAAAACAATTCTAAGCAAGAAGGACATGATGGGGGATATCATGATCCCCAATTCAAAACTATACTACAAAGTATCTGAAAAACAGTATGATACTGGCAAAGTAACATATTCAAGGGTTAGCGAAATGGATTAGAAGACCCAGAAATCACTCCAGATATACCAAGTGACCTTATTTTTGACAAAGGAGCCAAACATCCTCAGTGGAGGAAAGACCGTCTCTTAAACAAATGGTGCTATAAAAAATGCTTTAATCTGCCAATGACTAAAGCTAGACCTATTTCTTTCACTGTGTACTAAACTAAAATCATAGTGGATTAGAGACTGAAAGATTAAAACAGAAACACTAAACCTGCTGGAAAGAAGTTTACACAAATCTCTTGGAGACATTGGCCTAAGGAAAGACTTTAGGAACAAACAGTCCATAGCAGGAAAGCTAGCAGAAGCAATCACCAGATTAGATCTCATCCTATGAAAAATTTGTACACAGCAAACAAAACCACCAACACAGCTAAAAGACAACCAACAATATGGGGGGAAAAAAAAACCTTTACTAGCTAATTCTCAGACAAAGGATTACTCTCTAGAATATAGGAAGAACTTAAAAAGTCATCCCCATCAAATTTAAAGATGTGGTTAAAAATAGACATCTAAAATGAACAGACACTTTTCATTGGAAAAAGTAAAAGCAGCCAAGAATCATATAAAGAAATGGACATCACTGGTTATTCAAGAGATGTAGGTGAAAACAACACTGTGATTTCATCTCGCTCCACAAAAAAAATGTCTGCTACCTTGAAATTAACCAGTAATAAATGCTGGCGAGTCTGCAGGTAGGAAGGAACCCTTCTCCACCGTTGATAGGAATTCAGACTATTGCAACCACTGTGGAGATCAATGTGATGATTCCTCAAAAAGGCAGGGTTAGAGATCCCATTTGATTCTGTTATTCCCCTATTAGGAATATACATGAAATAATTAAAAGAATGATACCATAGCAAAATATGCACCCCCATATTAATACCAGCTCAGTTTGTGATAACTAAATCTTGGAAAAAAGTCAAAAGCCCATCAACTAGAGACTGGATAAAGATGACTTTTTCAAAAAATAAAATGGAGTATTACCCTGCCTTAAAGAATGTTTGAATCATTTATACTAAAATGGACATAACTGGAGCATAGACTCATAAATGAAATAGATGCATTTACATATTTGTAAATACCATATCTTTTCTCTGTTGTCAGAATCTGAAGAAGTAAATGAATTTTAGAATGTATGGTAAATATTGTGGAACAGAAAATATTCAAAGTGAAAAGGGTAGGGGCAAATAATGAGAGGTAAGAAAAATATGATATTAAAAAAGAAAGAAAACAAATGTATGTAGGGAATGGAGGTGGTAAGGTTGGTGGGGAATGGTAAAAATGAGAAATAACTCATGTCATATATTGGTACCAATTGCCAATGTTGAGTGTGATCTGATGTGTATGTAAAATGTACCAATAAACATTAAATTATTTTTTTTCCATAGTACCAGTTTTATTTTCACTCTGCCAAAGGTTTCTTTAGCTCTGGAAAAAAAAATAGGACAAGATTCCATTTGTTCTTTCTGCTAGTTCTCTGCTATTGAATTTTGTTCATAAGGTCTTTCCTTAAGCCAATGTCTTCAAGAGTTCTATATATGCTGTTTTACAGCAAGTTTAGTGTTTCTGGTTTATTTATTTATTCATTCATTTCTGAGACAGGGTCTTGCTTTGTATTTCAGTCTGGCCATGAACTCATATGTAGCCCATGCAAACCTCAAACTCATAGTAATCCTCCTGCTGTTGCCTCCCGAGTGCTGGGCTTATAGGCATGAGCCACCACACCCAACTTCCACTTTACTTTTTAAATCTCTAATCCACTCTGATTTTAGTTTAGTGCATGATAAAATAGATAGGTCTAGCTTTAGTCTTTGCCAGGTTAAACACCAGTATATCCAGCAGCATTTGTTGAAGAGGTTGACATTCTTCCTTTGTGGATATTGGCTCCTTTTTCAAAGATAAGGTGTTTAGTATATCTGAAATTGTTTCTTGAACTTCTAGTATTCCACTGATCCTTGGGTATTCTATTTTGCCAATACCAGGCATTTTTTTAATCACAGTGGTTTAATAGTGTAGTTTGCTGATGACCTGATACACTCTATAGAAAAATCGTAAAAACTCAACCAAAAGGCTAATGGACTTAATCGCCAAATTTGGTAGCATAGCTGGATACAAGATCAATGTTCAAAAATTAATAACCTTTTTATAAACAAACAAAAGACTCACTGAGAAAGAAATTGGGCAATCAATTTCACAGTAGCATCCAAAAAGCACAAAATATCTAGGAATCAACCTAACATAGGTGGTGGAAGACCTCCACTCTGAAAACTACAGGACTCTAAAAAAGGAGATTTAAGAGGATAGCAAAAAATGGAAAACCGTCCTTTGTTCTTGGTAGGAAGAACCAATATTGTCAAGATGACTATACTCCCCCAGCTGCTATAGAGAATCAACAGTATTCTGATTGAAATCCTAACATCATATTTCAGAGATCTAGAGAAAACAATCCAGAAATTCATCTGAAACCACAAAAGACTTAGACTACCAAAAGGAATTCTAGGCAACAAGGACATGGCAGGGGTCATCACGATCCCTAATTTGAGACTAAAGCACATACAAGGTTCTTTTTTTTTTTTGCCCAAAATAAAGAACACAGAGATAGGAAACAGTATATAGATAAGTCATTACTTGAAAATTTCACAGCACTTTCCGTACATTTCAAATGTCATTTAATACTTATCTTTAGAGTGTATTTTCATATTTTGATAAGGTTTCAACTATTTAAAATAAGCATTCTATTTATTATTATTAATTATTGTTATATATATATAATAAAATAATATGCATTTGTTCAGCATTTTGTATATAGCTATAAATATCATGGGTGAAGATAGTGAATAGGCAATTTTTATTCCTAACAGGTATGAAATATTGGATTATGGAATAGGATCTTTCAAATAATTCTTTTACAAGGTTTCCAAAGTCTAATTAAAGTATGTCAGAATATTTTCTTTCCATTTGATTATACATTATTTATACTAATTTTAAACTTTTGAATATGCATATTTCAAAACCACTAATGAAATGTTGAAGGGAAGTCAGTAGTCCCTTTGCCCTGATTATTCTAACAATCATTTCTTCTTTTCATGAATCTATATTTCCATTTGTCACTGATATTTGCACAATAAAATTCCAATCTCATTATATTAAAAATTTACTATTGTGTTTCTAACATTGAATTCTGCATTTAGACATGTGAGGTCTATATTTCAGTTGTATCATCCACGTGTATACTGCTCAGAAATGCCATTTTAGAAGTAGCTATTAAATGGACCATGGCACTGTGAGTATATAACAAGTGTAGTGGTATTTCTGATGGAGATGTTCTGCCACTTTAGAAAAATAGTAACTTCATTTTACACAAGAATATTAAATTAAAATCAATATATTATTAGCAGTAGAATCATTGTATCACTATTCACAGTTCCTTTCAAAAAGTCAAATAGGAATATATTTAAATTCCACTTATCAGACCAAGAGGATCACACATCCCTGATTGAGATATCATCAAAAAGATCCTTTCTAGTTTATCTAGTGGAAAGAAGCAGATCTTTAGCAGCTTCTAAATAACTGTCTATGGCTTCCTTCTAGCTATGGAAAGTAGTTTTTCTTAATCTCTTCTCAAAAGGTTTTAAAGCAAAATCACTTTTTATTTAAAATTGATGATGAGTTAGTGGTGTTGACAGTGGTAGAATCCTGCCATTTTTCCTATTGGTTTGCAACTATATGCTTAAATACAGAATTATTTAGTTCAATAGTAGACAAAAAGCATATATTATTGAATAAATAATTGTATAGTTACTTAAAGAATTTATTTGTAATTAAGAATTGATTTCAAAATCCATACAAATTATTTTAGTTGACAGCAACACTAAAACGAGCATTGATTCCATCTAAACAAGTAAAATACTGTGCACAATTCAGTGGATTTCATTGTAATACTGAATGGGTAAATGAGCAAATTTGTTTTCATATTTGTACCTCAGATGGACATTGAGTAAAATTATTTTGTTTTCCTATAAAGCAGAGTATCAGAGAGTTAAACCTGGAAGAAAACAAATAAAAGATTTATAAATTATAGAATGAAAAAAATCACAATATAAATGTTAAAGTTAATGTTAAATGCTAATTATTAGCAGGTTTTTAAAAATCTTTCCTAAATATTATAAATAAAAACACTGGTGTTCATTGCACAGATACAATTTTATGACTTGCACACTATGGTCCATAATACCCTTGTACTGTTGCCCTTCATCGTTTGATTCCCTGTCATTTTCTTCCTGTCTTGCTAATTTCTCTGTCTCTTCACTCTCTCTTCCTCCCTTCTGATTTTATTTTCACCGCAATTTTCTGTTGAACATAGATGTTGCAAGGAAAAATCAGTGTAGGAATTATGGTTTACCCTGTCATTGAGACTGTAACAAAGACAATTAAGTGTTCTGATTTCATTGAGTTTGTTTGTTATTTGAAATTTTGAGGAATGTATCTCTATTCTTTTTTTTTAATTATGTTATTAGTTACTTCTTGACTTCTAGGTTACACCATTTAATAACTTAATTGTATTGTACAAGTGTTTCATTGTCAGGAATAAGACACATAATAAGTTGATTTAAATTATGGTTGAGTAAAAGAGAGGTAAGACAATACTGTCAAAATACATTTTTTCTCTTACCAGTAAAATAAAATGTTTGCTTGTGTTTCTAAAATAAATTAAAATAAAATATGTTCATATTAGCTATGTACAGCTACAAAGTGCAATGTTACATCTGTAATATTTTTCACGTTTTTGAGTTTATTGGTATATTTCAGGTAGAATTTTATTATCACACTTGTCACAGAGAATTTGGGCCAGTACATGATATATCTTGATTCTAATTTTTTTCACATTCCTGTAAACTCTTCTCCCCATATATCTATATGAATATCCATATCTCTATATTTTCCTCCCATTTTACAATATCTATCATATTTTTTGGTCCATATTTACAGTTTTAGATTCTCATACTAGAGAAATGACTCAGTATATGCACAGGTGTGTCCCATTTATATAACTTATGATTATAGCCTCAAAGTATATACATTAAGTTATAAATGATTAAAGTTTATCATTCTTTATGGCTGAGTAGTGCTTCTTTTTATAACATTTTTATAAAAGGGCAAGTACTGTAATTATTGTTTAATTAATATTATATCAGGTACAGTATTTTTCTCCAGTTCTTCCTATTGAAGTCAGTGATTTTTTTATTCAAAAGTCTGTCTCATCTCACAAGCAGTGTCTTCATGCTGGAACATAATGATATTGCATTTTATATTGTCTCACATTCACAAGAATGACCCAACAGAGTTGAGAGTGTTATAGACAGTGGTCCTAAAAAAGAAAGTTGGATTTTGATTTTTTAATTGAATTCTTTATTGGTACAATTTATATACATCTCAAAATCACGTATAACATTGGGGAATTTGTACCAGTATATGACACAAATTAATTTTCATTTTTACTCATATCCCTACTCACCCGCACCTCCCAACCCCCTTTATACATACTCTTTTATTTTCTATTTCTATCATATTTATTCCTTTCCCTCATTACGTTCCCACACCAAATTTCCTATGGAAATTTCCCACTCTATAAAAGCTGTCATACTTTCTAGAGTTCATTTGCATCTACAGGTGTTCATGTCAAAGAGAAGATCTGGAATTTGCCTGTGATCTATTGATTTCACTTATTAGTATATCCTCCAGATGTCTCCATTTGCACCTAAATGTATCGATTTGTCATTCTTTATTGCAGAGTAATACTCCATTTTATTAAAAAAAATCTTCTTTATCCACACCCCAGTTGATGGGCATTTGGGTTGTTTCTAAGATTGAGCTATCACGAACTGAACTGCTATGAACAAAGGTGTACATCTGTCTTTCCAATGTGATTTTTAAAATTCTTTTGGGTATATTCCTAGCAGGGGGATAGCAGGGACAAATGGGACCCCTAGTCCTAGTTTTTTGAGAACTCTCCACACGGATTTCCACAATGGTTGCACAAGTGTGCAGTCCGAACAACAGTGGAGAAGGTTTCCGTTTTCCCCACAACCACGCCAGCATTTATTGTTGGCTGATTTTGTGATAGCAGCCATTCTGTGTGGAATGAGATGAAATCTCAGTGTTGTTTTATGCATCTCTCGAATGACCAGTGAAATGAAACATGTCATCATATGCTTCTTGGCTGCTTTGAATTCTGCCTCTGAGAAGTGTCTGTTCATTTCAGATGCCCATTTTTGAACTGGGTCTTTAAACTTGGGGAGGCTGATCTGCTTGAGTTCTTTATATATTGTAGATAATAGCTCTTTGTCTAATAAACTGCTAGTAAAGATTTTTTTTTCCCATGTTGTTGGTTGTCTTTTAGCAGTGCCAGTGACTTCTTTTGCTGGGCAAAAGGTTTTCAGTAGGACGAGACCCCATTTTTTGATTCTTTCTGCTAGTTCTTGTGCTATAGGGGTTTTATTCATAAAGTCTCTGCCTAAGCCAGTGTCTCCAAGAGTTTCACCTAGCCTGTTTTCCAGTAGGCTTATTATTTCTGTTATAATGTTTAAGACTCATATCCATTGTGAATTTAGTTTTGTGCATGGTGAAAGAGATAGGTCTAGCTTTAACTTTTGGCAAGTTAAAGGCCAGTTTTTCCAGCAACATTTGTTAAAGAGGCTCTCTTTCTTCCGTTGGAGATGTTTGCCTCCTTTGTCAAAGATAAGGTGGCTTAGTGTATCTGGAGTTGTTTCTGGGTCTTCTAATGTATTCCACTGGTCCTCGGGTCTGTTACTTTGCCAGTACCATGTAGTTTGTATCACAGTGGCTTTTTAGTAGAGTTTTAAATTAGTGATTGAAATACCCAATGCTATGTCATGGTTGCTTAGAATTGCTCTTGCTATTATAGGTTTCTTGTGTTTCCAGATGAATTTTTGTATTATTTTCTCTAGCTCTGTGAAGTATAGCATTGGAATTTCAATTGGAATTGCACTGAATCTGTATAGTAGTTGTGGGAGTATAGCCATTTAGATGATGGCGGTTTTCCCTACTCAGGAAAAAGGGATATCTTTCCACTTTCTCATTTCCTTTCCTTTTTTTTTTTTTTTTTTTTGAGACAGGGTCTTGCTTTGGAGTTCAGGCTGGCCCTGAGCTCACTATGTAGCTGAGGCAAGCCTTGAAATCAGCAATCCTCCTTTCTCTGCCTCCCGAGTGCTGGGATTACAGGAATAAGCCACCACACTCTGGTTTCCTTTTCTATCTCAGTTTTCAGAGTCCTATAGTTTTCAGAGTAGAGGTCTTTCACTTCCTTTGTTAGGTTGATTCCTAGATATTTCATTTTTCTGGGTGCTACTCTGGAAGGGATTGTCTCCCCAATTTCTGTTTCAGTGAGTCTGTTGTTTGTGTAGACAAAGGCTGTTGATTTTTGAGCATTGACCCTGTATCCAGCAACACTTCCAAATTTGGTAATTAAGTCTAGCAGTCTTTTGGTTGAGTTTTTAAGGATCCTCTAGATAGAGTATCATATCAGCAGCAAATAATGATAGTTTAACTTCTTCCTTTCCTATCTTTATTCCTTTTGTATCTTTATCCTGCCTGATTGCTATGGCTAGTGTTTCCCCTACTATACTGAATAACAGTGGTGACAGTGGGCATACTTGTCTCATTCCTGACCTTAGTGTAAAACGTTTCAGTTTTTGCTCATTGAGTATGATGCTTGCTGGCTGTTGGTTTCTCAAAAATAGCTTGTATTAAATTGAGATAAAGTCCATCGATTCCAATTCTCTGTAGGGTTTTGAACTTAAATGGCTGTTGGATTTTGTCAAATGCTTTTTCTGCATCTATTGAGATAATCATATGGTTTTTGTCCTTGAGTCTGTTAATATAGTGTATTACATTGATTTACGTATGTTGAACCAGCCTTGCATCCCTGGGATAAATCTGACTTGATCAGGGTGTAGGATTTTCTTGATAACTCTCTGTATTCTGTTTGCCAGTATTTATTGAGGATTTTTTATCAATATTCATTAGAGAGATTGGCCTGTAGTTTTCTTTTTTGGTGGAATCTTTCCCTGCCTTTGGAATCAAGGTGATAGTTGCTTCAAGGAATGATTTGGGGAGTACTGCTTCCCTTTCAATTTCATTAAAGAGATTGAGATGTACTGGTATTAACTCTTTTTTAAAAGTTTTGTAGAATTCAGCAGTGAAGCCGTCAGGACCAGGGCTTTTCATTGTTGGTAGGTTTTTCATTACATTTTCAATTTCCCAGATTGATATCAGGTTGTTTAACATTTTTATATCCTCTTTGTTCAGCTTGGAAGTTCATATGAATCTAGGATTCTATTCATTTCTTCTAGATTTTCCATCTTCTAGGAGTATAGATTTTCAAATTACATTTTTATGATCCTTTGGACTTTTTCTGGATCAGTGCTGATTTCCCCATTTTCATTCCTTATAGCATGGATTTGAGCCTTTTCCTTTCTTTGTTTGATAAGGTTGGCTAAGAGTCTGTCGATCTTATTTATCCTTTCAAAGAACTAACTCTTTCATTCATTGATTCTTTGTATTGTTCTCTTTGTCTCCATTGCATTAATTTCTGCTCTGATCTTTATAATTTCCTCTCTACTATGTGCTTTGGGATTGTTTTGCTCCTCTTTTTCTAGTTGTCTGAGGTTCATCATTAGATTGTTTATTTCAGTTTGCTCTATTTTCCAAGTGTAGGCATTCACTGCTATGAATTTCCCTCACAGAACTGCTTTCATTGTGTCCCATAAATTCCTATATGTTGGGCTGGGGTTGTCATTTAGTTGTAGAAACTGTTTAATTTCTTCTTTAATTTCTTTTGTCGCCCATTGGTTGGATAACAGTGTGTTGTTCAATTTCCATGTGTTTGTGAGGATCTTGGAATTTCTTCTGCTATTCAGCTCCTGTTTCAAGGCACTATGGTCTGATAATATTCAGGGGATAACTTCGATTCCTTTGCATCTACTTAAGCGTATCCTATGGACTAGAATGTTATCTCTTTTGGAGAATGATCCATGAGCAACTGAAAAGAAGGTATATTCTCGCTTTGAAGGGTGAAAAATTCTATAGGCATCTAATAAGTCTATTTGCTCCAAAGTTTGATTTAGCTTAAGTATGTCCTTACTGATCCTTTGTCCAGTTGATCTGTCTATTTGTGACAGTGGAGTATTAAAGTTCCCTACTACTATTGTATTCATGGATGACTGGCTTTTCATATCCAGTAATGTTTGTTTTATATAGTTGGGTGCATTAGGGTTTGGTGCATAAATATTCATGATTGTTATTTTTTTTTCTCTTGGATAGTTCCCTGTACAAGAATATAGTCACCTTCTTTGTCTCTTTTAATCATTTTGGGTTTGAAATCTATTTTATCTGCAAACAAGATAGCCACTCCTGCTCTTTTGCAGTTTCCTGTGGCATGGAGGATTGTTTTCCAACCTTTTATTTTCAGTCTATTGGTTTCCTTCTGAATTAGTTGTGTTTCCTGTATTCAGCAGATTGTAGGATCTTGCTTCTTGATCCAATCTGCTAGTCTGTGTCTTTAGTTGGCCCATTGCGGCCATTGACATTAATGGTTATGACTGATGTGAACATATTCAGAGCTGTCATGTTTCCCTGTTCTTGGTTCTTTTCTTCTTTGCTTTTCCCCTTTTCTATTTAGTTTCTTGTTTGCCACAATGAATTCAGTCTCCTGGGTCTTGTGGGTATGGAATTTTCTGTTTTTTTCCAAGATGTTCTTTAGGATGTTTTACAGTGCAGGTTTCATATTTGTGAAGTTTTTCAGGTGTTCTTTATCATGGAAGTATCGTATTTCCCCTTCTATTCTGAAAGATGGTTTTGCAGGATACAACAATCTAGGTTGGAGATTGTTTTCCTGCAATGCTTGAAATACTTCTCTCCATGCTCTCCTTGCATTGAGTGTTTGTGTTGAAAAGTCTGCTGTGATCCTAATGGGCTTCCCTTTGTAGGTGATTTTCTTCCTTTCTCTCACTGCTTTCAGTATTTCATTCTTTTGTTGTACATCTGAAACGTTGATAATTATATGTCTAGGTGTAGATATTTTTATGTCACGGTGTTTTGGAGTCTGATAGGCCTCATTTAACTGTATGTCTATTTCTTTTCCTGTGAAGTTTTCTGTTGCTATCTCTGACAATAGCTTATGTTTTTACACTGCCTTCTACTTCCTCAGTGGCTCCAATCAGTCTTATATTATTTTTCTTTGAGTCATCTAGAAACTGTTGAATTGATTTCTCATGGTCCCTTGCTCTTTTCCATAGATGATACCTCTAATGCTCATTGGCTGCTATGCTGTCCTCTAGGTCTGAGATTCAGTTCTCTGCTTCATTCATCCTACTATGCAAGCTTTCATTCTCCTTCTTCATTCTCTGTAGCTCTGCTTGAATATGTTTAAAAGGTTCCATTGCTTCTACTATCTTGGATTCTATCATCTTGCTGATCTCTTCTTTAATGATGTCTTTCACTGTGGACAGCATCCCTGTTTTGATCTCAGAGATGAGTTCTGATTTCCATTTTACTAGATCCACTTTAGTTACCATCTCTAAGAGTCCTGGTGTTTGAGTTTCAGTTTGCCCTATTTCCCTTAGAATTTCGCTGTGGTGATGATCTTTGTGTCTGTTTTTTTTGTGTATTTTCTCATTTCTACTCTTTTGTTGTTATTAAAGCTCTTCTTTGCCTGATGACAGTGCAATGTTTGTTGCAGGACTCTTTCTATTATCTGGGGCCTTTTGGATGTGGTACTTTCCTGGGGGGTCCTCCTTGAATCTGTAATGACCCTTGAAAGTTCTCAGTTCTGACACATCATGGGAGGTATTTGAGTAGAACAATCACATCATGTTTGTTATTATAATATAATAAATGCCAATATCATTATTAAACACAGTAAATAAGATAAAAAGTTTTGTTAAATTCTATTCTGGAGAGTTTGAGCTTATGAGTTACATCTTTGTCCATATGCCAATGTTTAGAATTAATCAGCAATTTGTATACAACATATAGATTGTAAATGTACCCCCCAAGCTCTTTGGGGATAAGAGGTCACTGGGGGATCAGGGAAGTAGGGAGACAGAAGAAGAATGACATAGGGTTAGCAGATTTATGAAGATAACCTATACCCTAGAATCTCCTATATGTCAGTGGGTAATAGAGGATAAAAGGGCATATGTACAACAGTACCAACTGTATGCTGTAAGACCACTGGAGACTTTGCACACCTTCTTATAATAGGACAGAAGAAGAAATAGGGCAGCCTAAGAGTCTTTTACTTCTGGGTATTGCTTCTGACAGGAATATAGGAGAGGGTGTGGGGACAAGGGGTGAATAGAGGGATCTAGGATTAGATGGCAAAATAGAAGTGAGATTTCCCCCTCTTTTTTAATCTTGCCTGGTCTCTCAGTGCAGCTCTAGGAGCGTGCCTCCTGTGGAGGGACTGAGGAGATGGCTCCAGCTCCTGTAGGACCTCATTCCTCACAACGCAGCTCCGGGGTAAGGTTGGGGCTGGGTGGAGGCCCTAAACCCTCCATGGTGGGGATGGTGCCCATGGTCCATACCTGACTTCTCACTGCACAGCTCTGGGGTACAGTGGGCTGGTGGGCAGGCTTCAGTCCTCTGCCACCTCCGAGAATAGAATGGTGCTCAGTGTGGCTGAGTATGCACCACTCTGGGGTGCAGTGTGCCAGTGGGTGGCC
>PVIC010030047.1:0-22179 GCA_004025085.1 Thryonomys swinderianus
AAAAAAAAAAAAAAAATTAAAAAGAGAGCCGGGGGCCGGGGATTTAGCTCAAGTGGTACCACACCAACCTTGGATGCACAAGGGCCTGAGTTCGATCCCTGGTACCGCAAAAAAAAAAAAGAGAGCCGGGTGTGGTGGCTCCTGCCTGTAATCCCAGCACTCAGAGGCAGAGACAGGAGGATTGCTGAGTTCAAGGCTTGCCTGGGCTACATAGTGAACTCAGGGCCAACCTGAACTACAAAGCGAGACCGTCTCAAAAAAAAAAAAAAGAAAAAAAAAATTAAAAGTACTCAAAAGTGCCAGGGATTTAGCTCGGTAGTTCTGGGGGTCTGGCTAGCAAGTGCAAAGTCCTGAGTTCAATCCCCAGTAACCACATACCACAGTGACAGGCATGGTGGCTCACGCCTATAATCCCAGCACTCGGGAGGTGGAGGTAGGAGGATCACTGTTGAGTCTGAGGCTTGGCTGGGCTACACAGTGAAGTCAGGGCCACCCTGAACTACAAAGTGAGACCCTGTCTCAAAAAAAAAAAAAAAAAGCTCAAAAAACCCTACAGAGAGTTCCAGGCTAAGCAAAAACATTCTGGAAAACACACTGAGTACTGTTTCCAAATCTGGCTTTCAATTCTGAAAACACGTACTTAAAAACCTTATTTTCCAACCTTCAAACAGATTTCAGGAACACTAAAGAGTATTTTTATGCTGGTTTCCAGAGTAAAACAAAATATACTCACTTTAACTATGAATATTCTCCTTGTATTATATATGCTTAGTATTAATAGTCTTCAAACAGTAAGCGATGAATTAAAAAATGAAAATATTTCCTGAAAGGGTGATGCAGCCTAAGTACCTGCAGACCCCCATTTGAACCGACTCTGAATTGCTCTCTGAAAAGCCCAAGCAGAGGACTGAATGGAAACGCAGCCCAGGTGGGGGCCGCAGGGCGCGCAGACAGGGCTGCCACCCTATTCTCAGTTCATACCCACACTACTGCCTGAAGCTCTGGGAAGGAGGAGCCACACAGCTCTTCCTTGGCATCAGGACTTCAACCCTGTAAACCTACTTGAGAACACAAGGGAGGGAATAGCAGGAAGATTCTTTTTTCTTTCTTTCTTTCTTTTTTTTTTTTTTTTGAGACAGGCTCTCGCTTTGTAGTTCACTATGTAGCCCAGGCAAGCCTGGAACTCACAGCAATTCTCCTGCCTCTGCTTCCCGAGTGGTGGGATTTTAGGAGTCAACCACCACACCCACCAGCGGAAAAATTCTTTATGAAGGCAAAGTGAGAAACTGAGTGTTTAACACAACAAAGATTATAAAATACTAAAAACACGGTTCAGCTGAGCACGTGGAATATTCTTGTAATTGCAGCTACTCAGGAGGCTGAGGCAAGGCCAGGGCAAATCCAGCTTGGGCAGCTCAGTGATACTGCCTTAAAAATAAAGCAGCTGGGACACGGCTGAATGGTAGAGGACTTGCCAGGCCACCCATAAGGGCCTGGTTGAATCACCGGTATCACCAAAACACATACAAACAAAACAGGCCTCGCAATTTCCCTCCTGGAACTAATACTGAACCTCCATCAACAAATATGGAGGATTTAACTATTTCTAATAAAATACCTTACACATATTCTATTAAAAGGATAACCCATTCTGCACATCAGTTTATGAACAATTCTTTGGATGTGTTCAGGCATATAGATTATGGAATTAAGTCATCAAAACCACTGGGAACTTAACTGTCCCTCAAGTTTTTTCCTCCAACAACTTCTGTAAGAAAATGTAATTTGGTTTTGAAAAGACAGGTGGAAGGACCTTGAGACAGGGTCCCCCCACTCTATGTAGTTCAGGGTTGCCTTGAGTTCATTACATAGCCCAGGCTAGCCGCAAACGCAACCTTCCTGTCTCAGCATCCAGAGTACTGAAATAACAGGCATAAGACACCACGTCTGGCAGGAAAATGCATTACTCTTGATCTGAAATCCTCTCCACAAGGATAACAATGACTTATTTCTCTGCAGCAGTAACACACCACACGAAGCTCCAGGGATCTGCCCAGCACTCTGGCCCTGACTGAGCACAGCTGTCCCGATCAGCACGCTGCCTTCTTCAGTGCACAGATGCCCACACTTTGACACACCTCACACTCAACCCCTAACTCAAAATGTTCACACAATCTAACATAAAAGCTTTGAAATTTCGAAGGACTTTAACATGCAAACCTTGCTCGTCAGGAATAGTCACTACTTATGCTACCTATACTAAAAGAAGCACCCTTACACCTTTGGAAACAAAGTCAGCAGCACTGTAACTAACTCAGAATTTCCAATTACAAGAAACTGTCTTCCCTTTTGTACTGTACTAGAACATATTTACCTACACGCCTGTAGGCAGAACATTCCCACATGCTTGCCAGCGATTGGGGTGACAGTATTTTCTAGTAGACTAATTTCCAACATAGGCAAACTGGTAATGTTTTGACCTACAAACTGACACTCAAAGTTTAAATATAAAGAAATCAAGACCTGGCACTGTAGGAACACGTGGACAGTAAGTAAAGGACAGAGCCCGTCACCCTGTCTTCAAGGTACTCCAGTGGATCTGTCTGTTAAATCCTCAGTTCGTAGCACTATCCACAGTACATGGGGGATGACCCGACAAGCACATGTCTAGGATTGGTTTTAATTATATGCAGCACCCAATTATCTGCCAACATCCTAAGAATAAATCACACACACGCACGCACACACGCACTCACACCCAGCAGAGGATGATTCATACCCGGGTGCCAACTGTAAGCTCCACTATGACAAAGCTCTAAAAGGCTATTATCTACGTTGTTATACTAAACTCCTCTAAAACTGACGGCTCAACAAGCAATTTGAGTATTCATTAAATGACTGTTCTGCAGGTATAAAACTAAAAACATTTCATAGGAACCCATGCAATTGCATATACTCCACAAATGCTCCAGTCGCAATGACAGTACATGTGCAACGGATGGTATGTGGGCCAAACATACCTACAGGAAAAAATGTGAAAGACAGCTGACTTAGGAAGACACAAAATAAATCAGAAAATAAATGCAGTTAAAATCCATTTAAAGAAAATAATGCAATTAAATAATGAACACAGGGTTAGGCCACAGCAGAATGAACATACGTGACTGACTCAGGCTTGGGAACACAGCTCTTAAAGGAAACTTCTTTTAAACCCAAAATAGACCCATTTCTGGTTAAAGCTAGCTCTCATCTTGGCTATGACTGAAAAATTTTAAGATTTTCTCTACATGTATCAAATACACTTGACAGCAGCCCAATTTAGACAAAAACATAATTATGATATTTATAAAACTGAGGCCTGCTGACATATGATTCCAAGGCTTCCCAAACCTAAGTCACTGACGCTTTGTGTGCCACTGAGCTGGGGGTGGGCACACACACCTAAGGCTGAGAGAGGAGGATCACAAGTTCAAGGCCAGCCTAGGCTATATTGTGAGATCCTGTCTCAAAAAAAAAGAAAGAAAAAGAAAAACCCTGCCGGGCATGGTGGCTCACACCTGTAATCCCAGCACTCGGGAGGCAGAGACAGGAGGATTGCTGAGTTCGAGGCTTACCTGGACTACATAGTGAGCTCAGGGTCAGCCTGAACTACAAAAGTGAGACCCTGTCTCAAAAAAACAAACAAAAAAAAACCCTAAGGCATGTGACACTGAGTTTGGTGGGTTGAGCACTGTGAGGACCCGTGCACCCCCAGCATGGCAGCACAGTGCTCCCACACCAGCACCACCTCGGGATGCAGAGAAACCACCCCGCCAGTGTGGTGAGCCGGCCTGGCCACTCGGTGCTTCCTCTCATGGGGATGCAGAAAGTGCAAGAGGAGAGAACATAGCCCATGCAAGACGGAGTGTCTATTTTTGTCCCTCTCCTTTGGATCCAGAAGGCATTTCCTGAAACAAAACCAGACTGTCCTCCCACCAGCCATCCTTTTCCTTTTAAACTGCCCTGGCTTGTGAAAGGGAGGGATCTTCATTTTCATTAAACACAGCACATCAGGGACCTTTTTCTGCATCAGTCCTTCTGGGAACAGCTGCTACCACACCACTGTGCAGTGACCACTCCAAACACAGTAAGCCAGATGTGCACCATGACTTCTCATTTAACCTTCACTAGTAATATAAAAACTTAATTCTTCGCTTTCCTTAATGTATGGCTTAATGTATGAATTAGCAAGTGACTAATGACTAATACATGTTTGTAAGATATATTTGCACCATGGTAAATACTACCTTTACTCAGACCTGGTATTTCACTGGTTTTCTAAATATAGTCAGCTTATACAGTAATATTCTTATCTAGCTGATGACAAATCTGGATGCTGAATCAGACTTAGTTAACAAATGAGAACCCAGGAGTGGTGGCGCACACCTGTAATCCCAGCACTCTGGGAGACTGAGGCAGGAGGATCATGTTTGAGCCCAGTCCAGGCAACTTACTGAGAACCTGTCTGCAAAACACTAAATAAGTAAAAATAAAAATGGCTGGTGATACAGCCCAGTGTGAAGGCCCTGAGTTTATTCCCCAGCACCACCAATCAATCAACCAACCAATCAACCAACGAAAGAGCTGAAGTTGAAAAGACTGACACATGCTTCAAGTTTATGAGCTATTTTTTGATCTTCGTAATATCTCTAAAAGTGTTATAAAAGCACGTATTACTTTCTCAAACAATTTCAATGCAACTTGGCTGCTTTAAGATTTGATATTTGATCAGTTTGGTTAGTAGAAACATCTAAGACACTTCTATATTGCTAATAATAATCTATTTTTCTTACTTCCATAGAATATGACAAAGTCATCTTATTTTCTCCTCCACAGTTAATGAGATTGTTTACAAAAAGCAGTAAAACTTCCCTTAATTTAGGGCTGGGGATTTAGCTCAGTGGTGCTGCTGCTTGCCTTGCAAGTGCAAGGTCATAAGTTCAATCCCCAGTATGGCAAAAAAAAAAAACAAAAAAACCTTCCATTAATTTGTCCTAGACTAAAACCAAAAGAGCTTTTGGGTTAAAAAAAATGACATTAATAAGAAAAGAACTATGCATTAATTGAGATTAATACATAAAGTATGAAAAAGATTTCTTACACCAGGCAAAAGATACCAATCAACTTACAGAAGCAATGAAGGCAAATACACTGTGCAATCTGAAGTAGCCAAACACTATGTAAATAACTGAAAGCAGCAGGGACAGGTTATGAGACAGAGAGATCAGAATGAACTCTGTACCAGTGAGTAAGCAAGAGCCCAAGCCCCAAACCAAGGAAGGTTATGCAGCAGCTACAAAACTCAACTCATGAAAAACCAAAACGTGAGATGACAGGGAGTCCTGTGTGATAAAAGCCTGTACCCGATGCACAAGTGTGTGCTGGGCCTTGGTGGTCACGCAGGTGTCCACACCAATACCACCAGGCCGTGCACAGGGTGGGACAGCAGGGCAGGGCAGGGCAGGGGGATACTGCACCTGTAGCTCACTCTACTGGACTATTCCTACACCACGGGAAGGTGTTATTCTGAGTGGGGAAATGAGACATTAATGTAAAGGAAAAACTCCAGTCCACATTTAATTACTGTGGATGAAAAAATGAAAAGTGACAGTAATTTTTAACAAAGTGGCCTATTGGTGCTCCTCCTCACTTTTAAACTCGATTTGGAGCAACTTTAGCTACAGGTTATTCTACTTGTAGCTCTAAACAATCATGAAAGGCAATGTGTGTTACCACTGAGTACTGCAGTATTTTAGGAGAGGGGACTGCATGACACAACACTGACTTGCATGGTGGCAGCTGCTTGCAAGGCTGATGCAGGACAGACTGAGCCCAGGAGTTGGAAGCCAGTCTGAGCAACTTAATGTTACCCTACCTCAAAAAACAAAAATAAGTAAATTTACTAAGCTTTCTCCTTCACTCTGCCTAATTAAAAATCAGGGCTCTGCCTCTAATTAAGTCTCTATCACAACCCCCTGGCCTCAGCATCTCCTTTTGCACCTACAAGGTCTGGTCATAATTTTCTTTTCAGTCCCCACTGATCCTGATGGGAAGAACAGCCCAGTCTGTCCGTGGGCCGGCACTACCTTCCACAGTGCGGTGCTGCTGGCTAATGCCCTGAGCACAGGGGTGCACCACTGGGAAGAGGGCTGCTCTGGCCACACGAACACATGCGTAATCGAATTCTCCTCCCAAGTTTCCTTTAAGAATGAATGATGCATACTTAGCAATGTGAATGTGACACAAATTTTTATGACCAGAAGTAAACTTTTGGAATCAAGGCTTTTAATAACTAACCTTCAATAGTCACCTCAACTTCAGGGTCCTCACTTGTTTCTGAAGGGACATGTTGAGTAGAATCTTGAAAAAAATAAAATTCTAAAATGACATTCATTATTAAGCATTTTCCATATGTTCCAACATTTTACTGATTTGATAACTCCCAAAGCGGCCTACAATAAAATTTTAATTCATTTCATATTTCTCAAAAATATTTGACCCTTTTGATTAGAAATAGGGATAAAAGAAAACAAAAAGGAAAACTCTGGAATGTGATTAGATAATACCAAGTTACCTGCATTCATGGACTCAAAAAAATCCATATTCATGGATGAATGAGATTGTAGCAATTTGACAGTTATTCTCCTGCTACAACTAGAAAATGACAGGATGAAAACCAGACAGATGCTTTCTGTGTTAGACACTATCTCCCCCTTCCTTGCAGGGATTCCGGGAGTGTGACCACCATGTCACACAACAGAGACCTTGTAGTAAGAGGATGGCTACAGTGACTACTGCCTCTTCCTATACAAGTTACTTTTCAAAGATGAGTGTTTTATTGGTGTTTTTGTTGCTACACAAAACAAATGTATATTGGAATGTTAGTGCTGGCAGCTTAGCTGAAGAATATTTTCATTAGCCTTCTTTCATTTTGCAAAAGTTGAGTGATTAATTGATTTGCCAAAGACTGCTTACTTGTTAGTAAAAGAAAAAGACCACAACCCAGGTTCAGCTCAACTCGGTTAACACTGAAACGTAACAGTAGAAATTTCCTCAAAAACGAAGTCTGTCAGAAGCTGCTGGTGAACAAAGGGCTGTAACATGTGATAAGCCTTGTTCCAGGCTCATTGCGCACAGGGGCTCTGTTAGCAAAGCTGCCTGTCCTTCCCACAGCAAAACAAAAAATCGGCCCTCATCTGTCTATAAAGAAATTGGACAAAGAATTGTAACATAGTGTTTGAAATTAGCATAACAGCATTTCCGGGAGAAATGTCTTCCAATTACGCTAATTCCAGGACTGAATTTGGAAAGATCAGCCTGCATTCTAAGGACATTACACCCTCTCCTTCATTCACAATACGTAAAAGATCAAAACAATCATTTTCTAAAACAAAATGAAACAGCAAATACAAGGAACACAAAGTTACAGAACAGCTTCCCTTTTTATTCTAGAGAAGATCATGTGTAAGGCACAACACCATCAGTTTATGAGAAGAATATTCACTCCAAAACAACACCAGTTACCTTCCCAGTCACTTTTCTGGGAGAATCTACAGTACTTCCTGTGGAACAAACTACTTAGCCCTCCTAGGAGCAGGAAGTTATCCACAAGGTAAGGGTCTGACTCACTATTCTATAACTAAAAGAGCTTGTAGTTGAACATTCAATCCTAAAATCCAAGTCATATAGCTGGGAAAATGACACAGTTGTTCTCGGGCCAGTCATGAGTATATAAATAAAAAAGCAAACAAATTAATTTTGCCTGTATTTCCCTACTAAAAGATTGGGAGCACTCACTAGTAATTTTTAAATGAAATGTGATGATGGTCAGTAATCATTTCAATTCTGAAAATCTGAAACTATTTCTCCTTGGAAAACTTTTTAATATGGAAAAAGAGAACAACAAAGACCCAGTGCATTCTGCACACATGGAACTTTACTTACTGCGGAGCCTCTGTGCCCATGTGCTCTATCAGTACAGAACAGAGACACACTCAATCTTAGGTCTTTACAAAGGAAACTGTTAGCTAGGAAAGTGCACCACAACAGTCATCTTTTTATTTCCAAGTAAGGCGTTTTAAGGATAATAAATGCTATACAGTGCAGTAAACATAAAATACTATGGCAAAAGGAAACCCCCCCTTTTTCCTAACCTTCTGCTGGAACTTCCATTTCTGTTCCTTCATTGCCCTCTGAAGAATGATGGCTTCCTAAAAAGAAAATAGACAGTATATGCTAAACCAATAAAAAACTTACCACTAGAAGAAGAAAGAAAAAAAACTAGGTGACATTACAAACAATTCAAGATATAATAAACATATAGAAAATAACTCTTTAACTCAGTAATACATTTAAACAACATCTTCTAATTCAGAAAAAATACATAACATCTATTTGGAAGCTAAATCGTCTTGAAAAATACACATAAACATAGTAAAGCTAAGTAGGCTTGGGAAAGTAATATTAGTTACTCTATGGTCTAATTACTGATGAATGCTGGGATCTGAGAAAGCACAATTACTTTCAGGTACCATGCTCACCTGTCAATAACTAAACAACAAAAAATAAATCAGAGTCGATTCTTGCTTTGCTCACAGACTCAAGCGAGTCTAGAAAAACAAGTTTAGAATGCTGTGGAGTATGTCCTGCTTTCTGTGTTCACTATGGTGGAAGCTAAGGAAATTCAATCCCCATAATTTAATCAAGTTGTGCTTAAAGGAAACGCGTAAGTTAAAATTTAAGATACTACCTTTAGTCTCAAAAGCATTTTAATTCAGGTAATATAATCTGCCTGCTTCTAAAAACTGGAACATAAAGCAATGCATCAGGTTAGGCAGTCACAAAGTAAACAGGCTCATCCCACTAGAGCAGGTTTATTCCCAAGGAGAAAAACAATCTATGACAGCAGAGAGCCTCTTAGGAGTAAGACCCCAAGGTGCTCCCAAACGCACATTACCGCTCCTTCAACATGTAACTACTAACAAGGCAAAGGTGGGAAAATACTCCCTTTAACTATTCAAACAGTACCTATCAGTAAACATCATTTACAAGGAGAAGAAAGACTCTGGCATATGCCATTAACTACTACCACTGAATTCAGAAGCTTACTAATGGTTAAGGTCTAAATTGTAAGTATATTTCATCCTGCTTTTTAAAGAACACTAATTATAACCTCACAAATGTTATTACAATGCCACACTAAGCTCAAAGTTGTTTTTTTTTTCTGACTATCTAACTTTATACAGCATAGTTATCTTGGAATTCTTTTCCACTTAATATTGTAAAAAACTCACCTGGACTCAACACTACAGGTAAATCTATAGTTGTGAATGACTTTTTAAATAGCTCCTCTCTACACAAACTCCTTCCCTTTCTTTTTTATCTTAACTTCTACATTTATGGAGCTGTTTTAGTTTCTTTGACTGCAGTCAAAGGAAAACAGTGAGGTGATGTCAAAGGGACAGAGTAAGAGGAGGCCGGATGGAAAAGGACAGGCTGGGTAAGGGCAGTGAAGGTGGCTGTTCACGAAAACAATTCTCTGTCCTTTTTGCTCTATCAAAATCTGAAATAGACAATTACATTTATATTATAAAGTAAATATAAAGAAAATAAACCTTAAATGCTCAAAACAATAAATAGAAATAAAAGCCATCACTAACAGTTTATGATCAACAAGTTTGGGAACACTACAAATTCAAAAAAAAAAATTAAGCTTAGGGATTTACAAGTGATAGTTCACAATCTTTCCAAACACTAAGTATCAACATGACCTTATCAAAATTTACATCACTAACTATGCAAAAGTAACCTTACTTCTGGCTATTCTGATATAAGGTATAAATGTGTACTTTACCTTATATATGAAAGTGTGTCATGTACCCATTTCGAGATTCATTACTAGATTCACAAAAGGGAAAATTGGTTTTGAAAAATTGTTGTTTGTGAAGTTCATTTATATGTTTAAAAAAAAGGCCAATACATTTTTTTTTTTGCTTTTCCATTTGGGAAAGCAATAATATATTTATACATATTAAAGCACAGTCTGTCCAATATAAAGAGACATTAAATAGAACAGGATGTGGGAAAATGTAAGTGAAAAGGTTCTACCTTGCAAAGACTTCGAAAGAGGGAGTTTTTCATCAACATCATCAGTTTCAGAAGGGCCTGCTTTAGAATACAAACATAGCACTTCATAAGTAATTCCCAAAATGGATTTTGGGTCACTTCTGTGAATTTGGATGAAATATATGATAATGGCCTTTTAAAAATTAAAAAAACCAAAACCAAAAAAAAACAAAAAACACAGACAAAATGAGTGATGTTAATTTATGGTCTTGGTGAATGAAAAAAGTACATTCAGGTAAATGTATGCAGGTATGAATGGCCAAGAGAAATTTTGAACGTGAATAGACACATGGTTTGAATGGAATTGGTACATCTCAAATGGTGGCTGTTTTTTTAACAGTAAAACATTCATAACAACAAACTGCAACTTTTATTTAATACAGATCTGCAACACAGGTATATCTGTTTATTCTTTAACCAGTATTCAATCTTTAGTCACACTTAAGAAAGCTGCAAAGCCAAACTGTGATTCCTTTCACCCCATCTTTATCGAAGATGACGCTTTCATCCCTAAGATGAAATAATAATGCTTCCCTCTCCACTCACACGAATACAACACACAGCCCTTCCGGCAGAACCGTGAGTACTTTTTAGTTAAGTGAACAAGGGTCTTTCTAATTGTTAACAGAACATTCTGTGAATTAAACTTCCACAAAATGTTACGAAGATCTTGACAACACATTTATATATATCAGCAACTTTTTAGTGACATCAATTTAAAAGAAACAAAACATTGTGTTCACAGTGGCTGTCATAACATAAAACAAGTTCTTTCATTAACATGCACTCAAACCATCTTACAATCTCTAAATAGGATTTGGGAAATACCCCAAGACATTAGAAAGAATTCACTAATACATATGAAATTCACAAAGCCTTCTATCTGTCAAACTACACATTATAAGGATGAGTGCACAAAAGACAACTGTGGGCAGCATGTGCAAGGCCTTGACTGACCCCCAGGGACAAAAACATTAAAAGTAAACAACTCCCGGGCCGGAGGGTTAGCTCAGTGGTTCCGGCGCCTGCCTCGCAAGCGCAAAGTCCTGAGTTCGATCCCCGGTAACCACATATAATGCTGGGCGTGGAGACACGCCCACCAACAACCAACACCGCATACCACAATGCCAGGCGTGGTGGCTCACGCCTGTAATCCCAGCACTTGGGAGGCAGAGACAGGAGGATTGCTGAGTTCGCGGCGGCTTGCCTGGGCACCATAGTGAGCTCAGGGCCAGCCTGAACTACAAAGCGAGACCCTGTCTCAAAAAGCAAAAAAAAAGTAAACAACTCCCTAAAAAATTAAAAAGTATTTGTATTTGGAATCTCCACTAAGAGCAAGAATGCCTAGAAAGTCCTAAAGTCAAGCGCCAGGACTCCTGCTTCCTGGCCAGCGACCCTGACAGAAAACATAGAAGGCTTATCAAAGATGCACTGCAGAATTTGCGTGTCTTCCTGTAGCTCACTAGTAGGGGATGAGCACATCACAGGGCCCTGTGCTCAATACCAGCACACACACACAAAAACAGAGCAGGCCAGGGGTTTAGCTCGGTGGTTCTGACATCTGCCTGGCAAGCGCAAGGTCCCAGGTTCAATCCTGATAACTACAATGACAGGCGAGGTGGCTTATGGTTGCAATCCAAGCACTTGGGAGGCAGAGGCAGGACGATTGCTGAGTTTGAGACTTGCCTGGGCTCCACAGTAAGCTCAGGGCCAGGCTGAACTACAAAAGGAGACCCTGTCTCAAAAAAGGAAAAAAAGAACAGACAGAGCAGAGGCGAAAAGGAGAAAAGAAACATGAGCCAAAGCTTTAGCTGCTTCTCACAACCTAACTACGTGACTTTCTCAATGCTCTCGTCTCCCGGGGCAGGAGCGATGGGGACTGAGCCCGGGACCCTGCACCGCTGCACACCAGCTCCACCTCTCAGCCACAGCCCCAACCTCAATAATGAGGCTGTCTTTAGCTACAAGCATGTTTCTCAGGATTCCAATTTCAAGTAACTATTACTGATTTTCAACTTAACTACATTATGTTCAAGGAATTTATTAAGACTACGTGGGAACAAAACCTGTATGTAGTCAATATTTTCTAAGTTTGTTGAGAGGCAGTACTGGGGAAAGAACCTAGTGTCACACACATGCTAGGCAAGCACTCTACCACTGAGCCCTACAATCAAATTCCGTAAATGATTCATGTTTTGTACATAAACACTTATTTGCTAGGTATATTACTTTTCACAAGTATAAATTAGCTTACACTTGTTAGCTGTATTTAAAATATTCTATTTAAACACAGGTATTAAAAGTCCAGAAACAGGTCTATACATTAAAAAAAAAAAACAGATATTCATGAGCTTAACATAATAGCCAATAGCTGCCATCTGTTAAAAGTCTCCCATGTGATAGCGAGCAATTTGTAATTTATCATGGCTTTTTTCATTACTTTTGCTTTTACTCCAAAGTCACCTGTAAGGGACATACAAATGCATGGTTGCAATACCAATTTACACACTTATTTATTCCTGTATGTATTTTTATTCTGTCTCTTGAAAAAGTCAATGGTTATAAAGTTTTACTATGAAACTTGAGCATCTTAGCTTCACAATTATGACATCATTACACGAGAACCATTAGTGTTTTTTTCTAAAAATACATTTAAATTTCTATTTTAGCATAAAGTAACTATTTAGTCAGTCCCCTTTATCTGTTTACATAGGTAAACTTTCACTTGACTTTGTTGCCTTTTTTCTTTTTAAGCAAAGTGCCATTTTCAAAAGGAAAACAAAACAAGCGCCTTGTAGGCACAGCATACTTGTCTGCAGGTGAGACTGCTGGGTGCCTCTGACGTCAGCATGTGGCCCTGTGTGCACTGCACCACGTCAGCACACGACGGCCTGACAGTCACACACGTCACCCTGGACATGGCCGTCACTTGGGGCACTCTGTCTGGAAGACATCGGCACAGGAAGGATGCACACTAACCAAAGCTGCCCTCTTCTTAGGGCCCCTTGTGGTTGCCAAGAAAAATGTCTCCAGGATGAGTCTGTGAGGTCTCCAAGGGTGAAGAAGGGAACTTATCCCAGACCCTTAAAGTGAGTTTGCCACGTGGAGTGTGCACACCTGTCATTTCAGCACTGGGGAGGCTAAAACAGGAGGATTTCTGTGGGTTCAAGGCTGGCCTGGCCTACCTAGTAAGTCCCTGTCTCAAAAGTAAATAAGTAACTAAGTAAAATAAGTTTGCAGTTTCAACGACTTCCATCACGGAAAAATAATTTTCAAGATGTGTCATTGAACAGGTTTATTACAAAGCGAAGGCCCCAGGTTGATCCCCGGTAACCACATACAATACCAAGTGTGGTGAGTCACACCCACCAAAAATCAGTACCATATACCACAATATGGGCATGGTGGCTCACACTTGTAATCCCAGCACTCGGAAGGCTGAGGTAGGAGGATCACTGAGTTCAAGGCTTGCCTGAGCTACATAGTGAGCTCAGGGCCAGCCGAAACTACAAAGCAAGACCTTGTCTCCAAAAAAAAGAAAGAAGAAATGGGATCTACCATTATCATTTTTGCCTCAAATTAATACCACTCAAGTACATTTTGGGGGTGGTATTTGTCCAGAACAGCACTGTACATCACTACATTTTTCAAATTACCTGTATTTAACAACATATAGCTAGATTTTTATTCACCCTCAGACAAGCAGAATTATTTTGCACTCATCCTTGAAATGCTACCAATCATTGTGAAAACAAAAATGCTGCCCTTGTTCTGAGACCTACCATTTTCTAAAGAGACATGTATGCACCTGAGATGCAGTCAAGGCTCTTTTATAGCACCAAAAGATAGAGAAAGAAAATATACCTGTGTTACATAAAAGTATGGACAAATGAACTGTACAACAACCATACCTGGTAAGTACTACAACAATTTTTTTTTTTTTTTTTTTTTTGCTTTTTGGAGACAGGGTCTCGCTTTGTAGTTCAGGCTGGCCCTGAGCTCACTATGGTGCCCAGGCAAGCCGCCGCGAACTCAGCAATCCTCCTGTCTCTGCCTCCTGAGTGCTGGGATTACAGGCGTGAGCCACCACGCCTGGCATTGTGGTATGCGGTGTTGATTGTTGTTGGGCGTGTCTCCACACCCAGCATTATATGTGGTTACCAGGGATCAAACTCAGGTCCTTGCGCTTGCAAGGCAGGCACCGGAACCACTGAGCTAACCCTCCGGCCCAACAATTTTTTTTTGAGACAGGGTCTCACATGGTAGTTCAGGCTGACCCTGAGCTCACTATGTAGCTCAGGCAAGCCTTGAACTCAGCAATCCTCCTGCCTCTGCCTCCTGAGTGCTGGGATTATAGGCGTGGGGCACCAAGCCCAGCATTTGTGGTATGTGGTATGGATTGCTGGTGGGTGTGTCACCATGCCCAGTATTGTATATATGGTTCAGGGGGGAGGGTTATTGAACCAGGGACCCTGCACTTGCTAGGCAGGCACTGGAACCACTGAGCTAAATCTCCAGCCCTCTAGAACATTTTTTCACCTACTATTTTGAAAGCCATGTAAAATCACATACTGTATACAAAAACATGCCACATGAGGCCAGGGATTTAGCTCAGTGGTTCCAGCACCTGCCTTGCAAGTTCAAAATCCCAAGATCGAATGGGTACCACATACCACCAAGCCTGTAATCCCAGCACTTAGGAGGCAGAGGCAGGAGGATTGCTGAGTTCAAGGCTTGCCTGGGCCACACAGTGAGCTCAGGGCCAGCCTGAATCACAAAGAGAGACCCTGTCTCAAGAAAAGAAAAAAAAAAAAGGGCTGGGGATTTAGCTCAAGTGGTACCACATCAACCTTGGATACTCAACAGCCTGAGTTCGATCCCCAGTAGGGCAAAAAAACAAAAAACAAGAATGCATTGACAGCCGGGCATGGTGGCTCATGCCTGTAATCCCAGCACTTGGGAGGCAGAGACAGGAGGATTGCTGAGTTCGAGGCTTGCCTGGACTACATAGTGAGCTCAGAGCCAGCCTGAACTACAAAGCAAGACCCTGTCTCAAAAAAAAAAAAAAAAAAAAAAAAAAAAAAAAAAAAAAAAAAAAAAAAAAAAAAAAAAAAAAAAAAAAAAAAAAAAAAAAAAAAAAAAAAAAAAAAAAAATGCATTGAAAAAAAAAAAAAAAAAGGCTTTTGAAAGAGCTCAAGCAGATAAAATAATTTTGAAAAAGAGTAATCAAGTTGGATGATATTCATCATCTGACTCCAAGAAATACTATAAAGCTGTAACTGGAAAGGGAAGGGGGATACAGTGACAACAGATACCTGGGTCAGTGTCCCAGAACACAGCAGACTGGACAGACCAAAGGAATTTGGGTGTGATGGCACATGCCTATTGTCCTAGCGCTCTGGAGATATGACTCCTATTTCTGGGAAAGACAAACTAAAGTGATAGAAAATTGATCAGTGGTTCCCCAAGGACTAGAGGAAGCCTGAATTACACAATGACACTAGGAAACACTTGTGGTGACTGATATTTCATTATCTTGGTTCCAGTGAAGATAATTTTATAGGTATATACATGATAAAACCAAGCAGTTTAGACTCCTGGTCCCTCAATAACTATGTTTCCATAAAAAACTAAGTTGGTGATAAAAAATAGACAATCATTCTTCTAAAGTAGAACACATTAATACACAAAGTATACTACTGTGAAATTTTAGCTCTCAATTCTATCTGAATAAACAATCAAGATAATGGAAAAAAATGACAACAGCTAAAATAATCACTACTGTAAATTTTACAGGTTTTTTTTTTTTTTTTTATTGGAGACAGGGTCTCACTTTGTACTTTAGACTGACCCTGAACTCACTATGTAGCCCAGGGAAGCATCCAATTTATAACAATCCTCCTGCCTCTGCCTCCCGAGTGCTGGGATTATACGGTGAGCCACCACGTCCAGCACTGTGATGTTAACACGAATTGCTGGTGGGTTTGAGTGCCAGGGATCGATCTTGGGAACTTGTGCTTACAAGGCAGATGCTGCAACCACTGAGCTAAATCCCCAGCCCTAGAAAATTATTTTTTATTGCTACTGCAGACTAAGTGGGGGTTGCACCTGGACTAGACCAGCCCAGGGGTACAGAACTTGCCTTACACGCACAAGGCCTTGGATTGGATCCCAAACAGTACACAGGAAATGAAAAGTAAAAGTGGAGCCAGGCATGGTGATAGATGTTCAGCACTCAGAAGGCTGAGCTGGGAGGATCACTGTGAGGCTACACAGTGAGTTCAAGGACATCCCTCTCTCAAAAAACAAAAGCAAAAGCAAAACAAAAACAAAAGTGAGGGAGAGAAGGCTGAAGAAAGATGGAAGGACATGATAAACAGAAGATATATATATATATATATATATATACACACACACACACTATGTAAATATTGTAAATCCCACTAATTTGTATAATTAATGTTACTGTAATAAAAGTTCAGAATACCTTACATTTGTACAAACAACAGCTATTTTACATTTATCCTACATATTCTATTATTGCTTCATTTTTAAATGTTTCTTATCTCTGTGGTGAATTACAAGTGCATATGCTAATGATGGACCAATTAAAAAATGACATTTGACCAGCACTCGGGAGGCAGAGACAGGAGGATTGCTGAGTTCGAGGCTTGCCTGGACTACATAGTGAGCTCAGAGCCAGCCTGAACTACAAAGCGAGACCCTGTCTCAAAAAAAAAAAAAAAAAATGACATTTGAGAAATTCAGGTAAAGAGACAAATTTTAACTTAAACCATCAACACTATTTAGGAAAATAATGCATTAAATAATATCACCTTGAATGTTATATTGATAGTAATCAGGATCTTCTGATTCCTCCTTTACTGTCACAGCTGCCATTTCCAGGGAAATGCCTGTAAAGGCAAAAGCAATCCTACAGTTAACAGCAGGGCATTCAGTTAAGATTTCATTGAATGCATATATATTTTAAGGATTTTGGAAGGATAAAGTTTGGTAGGTAGCAGGGAAAAAAAATAACCCATAACCCCAAACCAAGTCAAAGCTTTAACTACTATTAATATTCTGGGATTATTCTCCGCTATGTTTCCCCACAAGTTCTTATCTCTACTCCCTTTCCATCCTCTACCTAGATGATGTATTATTGCTAATTAGTTCAATAACAAGAAAGTGAACAGATCTCTGATTAGGTCAACCTTGTGTTTATAGATGCAATCAAAAATTCTCTACATAAGATGCCTTCCAGACTAATCTGAAAGTACAGGAAAAGCCCTTTGTTGTCAGACTCTACAACAGGAAGCTCAGGTGTGACACAACCGGCAGCTCTTCCCTGTCCTCTGGAAGAAGTCAGATTCATGTTACTATGCAAAGATTTGACATTTTCTTGTGTGATTGAATTTTTGGACCCCATCTGTAGCCTATGTCAGGTTATGCATAAATACCATAAAATCTCATTTTTCCCTTCCAATCACTACGGAAAAGTTAAACTGCATTAACAGTAATAACAAACTATCTTCCTAAAACTATGTTTGTTTACTGGTTGGTTGGTTGGTTGGTTGGTTGGTTGGCTGGAGACAGGGTCTCACTTTATAGTTCAGGCTGTCCCTGAGCTCACTATGTAGCCCAGGCAAGCCTCGAACTCAGCAATCTTCCTACCTTTGCTGGGATTACAGGTGCTGCATTGTGGTATATGGTTCTGGGGATCAAACTTAGGACCTTGAGCTTACAAGGCACATGCCAGAGCCACTGAGCTAAATCCCTGGCCCACATGTTTATTTTTTTTAATATAGTTCCTTTTGTTCTGACTCTTAATACAGTCCCAGAGTAACTAAAAATGATTCCAATTAAATTGTCACCAGGAGTCATGGGCACTGATGCACGCCTGTAATTCTAGCTACTCGGAAGGCTGAAGCAAGAGAATCACAACCTAAACAACTTATTGAAGTACAATCTCAAAAAATGGTGGGGGTATAGACGTAGCTCAGGGATAAAGCACTTCTTCAGGATGCCAAAGGCTCTGGGTTCATCTTCAGCACTGAAAAACTTAACAAAAAATTTGGCCAAGGTAGAGAAAAACAAAAATCTTCATACAATGCAGGGGGAAGTACATAAAATAGTGGAGTCAAACTGGAGAGAAGTTAGACAATGGCTGCCAGGAATTCACATCAAGAATAATGAAAATGTATTTCCCTGAAAAGACCCACACTGAACATTCACTGCAACAGTATTTACAAGAGCCAAGTGGAAAACAACTGAAACATCTACTGAGTGGTAAATGTAGAAAGAAAAGGTAATAAATATACCCATATAAGTGTATTATCCAAGTATGAATTGCTGATAGATGCTAAGCTTTTTTGGAACATGGGCCTCACAATATGGTGCACAATTATGAAAGCAAAATGCAAAACACTACATATTGCATAGTTCCTCCTACAAGAAATGTCAGATTAAGGCAAATCTAATAACTAAAAGATTAGTTATGATAACAAAGACTGGTGGGAACAGGCACCAGATTTGGGATAACAGAAATGTTCAAAAATCAGATTCTGGTAAGTTTACAAAACAATGCAGTTGAACATTAGAGCAGATGACCAGCTAGGGCTGTAGCTGTGCAGAGTACATGCCTAGCACATCTGAAATCTGGGTTCAATCCCCAGCACTCCAAAAAGCAACCAAGTGTGTTCTATGGTATACAAATTTATAAATTCTATCTTCATAATACTGCCCCTTCAAAAAAACTCTACAGAAATAAATAGATGAATAAATGCCAAACAGTTTAGAGTTGAAAATATTTTCTTAGCCAAGTACTGAGTGGGAGTATGAAGAGAAACTGAACAGAATGAGCGTACTGATCTTTATAAAAAGCACTGTACAACTAGTTCACATTTCATTTGGATCTACTGAGGGGCACACGATATATTCTACCTACAAAATGTAATGAGCAACAACCTAGCTACCACATATGAGCAAACTCTCTTCAAGAGTCTTAATATAGCAAGATATTAACCAAGTCATAGCTGGAAAATATTTGTAGTTACTGGCCATTGCTCATCCAAACAACACAATAATTAGTAAGTCAAAATATAACTACTAAGGGAAACAAAGCTTATGTATTTAGGAGGTGGAGGGTTGTGAGGTGGGTAAGGGAATGGGAAAAATGAGAATTAAATCATGCCATATACTGGTACAAATTCCCAATACTGAGAGTGATCATGGGGTATATATACAATGTACCAATAAAGATAAAAAATAAATTTTAGCCGGGCGTGGTGGCTCACGCCTGTAATCCCAGCACTCGGGAGGCAGAGGCAGGAGGAATGCTGAGTTCAAAGCATAAATAAATAAATTTTTAAAAACATATAATTTCTGGGGCCGGAGATTTAGTTCAGTGGTTCTGGTGCCTGACTCCTAAGTCTGATCCTGGTAACCACATACAACAATGCTGGGCATGGTGACTCACCCACCAGCAATCAGTACCACATAACAGGGCCGGATGTGGTGACTCACACCTGTAATCCCCGCACTCAGGAGGCAGAGACAGGAGGATTGCTGAGTTTAAGGCTTGCCTGGGCTACATAATGAATTCAGGGCCAGCCTGAACTGCAAAGCGAGACCCTATCTCCAAAAAATAAATAAGTTAAGTAAGTAAGTAAGTAAGTAAGTGTGTGTGTGTGTGTGTGTGTGTGTGTGTGTGTGTGTGTGTAACTCCTAAAATGAGAAAATTTTTTCTTTAATTTTACAACTAATTTTAAGAGCATACCAGAATCTTCTGTAGGTTCAGTTTTCACTTTGATGGGGCCACAACTGAAAGAAGAAATCAATTCAAATTAAACTATGCAGGGATAAAAACCATTCACATAGTATTACTCAAATCTAATCCACAGCATGGTCAAGAACATTAGCTTCAAACAACTAAATCAAAAGGTAACTTTAACAAACCCCAAATGATTTAACTGCACATAATACATAGAGATGTGTGACACGTTTTAGACTTTTAAATAGTCTAAAAACACTGGTAAGTATGGCAGTCTACTAATAACAATAAACTATGGTTTACCTTCCACCAGGAGACAGTATTGACCTCTCAGCATCTGTTACCATTACACGACCACCTATGAACAACAACAAATCAGATTAGGTTTTCTCAAAACTTCAAATATAATTAATGTATCCCAAGCTGTTACAGAACAAGGGAAGGACTGGGTCATTTTAGAATAACTATTGTGTGAGTTGTACAATAGTATACTTTATTTTCCCTGTAAAGAGGATAAGCAGGGCTGAGTATGGTGGCTCAAGCCTGTAATCCTAGCCCTCAGGAGGCAGAAACAGGAGGACTGCTGAGTTCTAGACTTGCCTGGGCTACATAGTGAGCTCACAGCCAGCCTAAACTACAAAGCCAGACCCTGTCTCAAAAAAAAAGAAAGGTTGACCATCACTTAAGAACTTTTCAACTTTTCACCTACTAGAATTTTTTTTAATGAAAAAATGGCAGTGGGAGGAACACAGAAATACACTATTTTTCAAGTAAGGTAAAATAATAAAACTTTACTGATAAAAAGGATGATGTATATTGCTATTAACACTTATCAGTCTAATTACTTAAATATAGGATAACCAAAAATGCACTTTGGGTTAATTTTATAATATAGCAGGAAATATTAAAATGATAATTTTATCAAATTTATATTCAACAGTTTCTGTGTACAATATATCTTAAAATATCAATACACAACACAACACTACAATCTCAACAGTAGTATCTAGTCCCTTTCCGAATTCTTTCTACATTACTGTCTTTCTTTTAATAACATACTTTACACTGTTGTCCTGGACTTTTGTTTTTTCCTGCTAGTGGTACGATTTCAGTAAAATGTCTGCCCACTGTCACATAATGCTGAGGACGTGGATGGATCCTGGCCAGAGTTTTGCTATTCTGTATTTTTCAATTATTTGGTCTATTTGACCATATCTAAGTTATAAACGAATTTTTGAATCCCCTGGTTTGAATAAACAGCAAATGAGTTCCATATTGTTGGTCCAGAAAGTACATAAATACTTTACAGTAATACTTTTTCCTCACTTTTGATTACAAGAACAGCTTGTTAGATGTTGGTCAACTCTGTTATTACCATCTGTAGAATTATTGGAATCACTAAACACTAGTGGAATTTTTAGTTTAATTTCTGCTTTCCAGTTCTATCATTTCTGTATTATGATCAGTTGACACTAAGGAAACACCTTTTTGTCTTTCCATTTCATAACATTTTCCTTCTAATATGCTAACATTTCTCCCAAAGATTCTTTTGTTTTTTTGGGTTTTTTTGCAGATCTAGCACTTCCTTCTCACTATTGTGAGAACACGTCTGTTTTGTATATATAAAAAAAAATCAATGAATTCTAGAGAACTATAAAAACCATATCTAATGTATTTACAATAACAGTTTTTGTAGACTATAGCACAAAATTATAGGTTATTGGGCTGGAGACTTAGGTCAGTGGTTCTGCTGCCTGCCTAGCAAGCGAAAGATCCCTGCTTTGATCCAGTAACCACATACAATGATATGATATTGGGTGTGGTGGCTCACGCCCACCAGCAATCAGTACCACATACCACAGTGCTGGGCATGGTGGCTCATGCCTATAATCCCAGCACTCAGGAGGCAGAGACAGGAGGAATGCTGGGTTCGAGGCTTGCGTGGGCTACATAGTGAGGTCAGGGCCAGCCTGAACTACAAAGTGAGACCCTCCCTCAAAAAGAAAATTACAGGTTATTTTTCATAAATAAAATAAACATGAATTAGGGCCGGAGGGTTAGCTCAGTGGTTCCAGCGCCTGCCTCGCAAGCGTAAGGACCTGAGTTCGATCCCCGGTTACCACATATAATGCTGGGCGTGGTGGCTCACGCCTGTAATCCCAGCACTCGGGAGGCAGAGACGGGAGGATTGCTGAGTTCGCGGCGGCTTGCCTGGGCACCATAGTGAGCTCAGGGCCAGCCTG
>PVIC010030048.1:0-22142 GCA_004025085.1 Thryonomys swinderianus
TATTTCACTGCCTTTCCCAGGCTGGGGTTGAACTTAAGATTCTTCTGCCTTAACCCTTCCAAAATTCTGAAATTACAGGCAGGTTGGGATCCAGCAGTTACTTTCCTACTTAAAATGTTTCATCCTTCAGAGGAATTATTTTTGTAATATATTTTGAATATAAATTATTAGAAAAAGATGTAAAATGCCAAAGATAAAATGTATATTCAATTTTAAATGACTATCAACTCCCAAAACAGAATATTTCTCTGTCAACTTGTTAGAAGCATTTCATATGTTTGTGTGCAGTTCGAACTGTGGTTCACTATTGACCAGTAACGGTGTCCTCCAAAACTTATTCCCCCACACCCTTAACTATCTTTAGTCCACAAGGCCAGTTCTTGAAATGGAGACACTTATTCTGTCTAGTGAATGATTTTTAATGGAAAAATTCCTAGCACTGTATACTGGCATTCCCCCTCTATTTTCCTATAACTCTCTTGAAAACAAGAGAGGCCTCTGGTCATTGTTTTGCTGAACTGTTGTACATGCAGTGTTTGAAGGGCACTCAATAGTGGCCATGTTCTTTATTTAATTTGTGTCCTTCATGTCAAAGAACTTCCATCAATATTGACAAGCTCTTTGTTTTGTTAGCCAAATCTGTAAAGAAATAATTTCCCAAATTCGTTTAACCATGTATTTTGACATCTGTTTGCTTTATTTTGAAGCATCTACTAGGTACTGCTGTAGGATCCTGATGTTATCAGACAGAAAAACTGGTTGTAACAAGGAAAAGGAGAAAGCAAACTCACAAAGGACACATTGCAACAGTACAGCCAAGTTCCTTAAGAAAAATTACAGTACAGAGTGAGCCAATGCTCACACACTGGTGTCCAGAGCAGTGCCACTCTAATTCCCACCCTACAAAAACGGACCCATCAGTGGCCAGTCAGCCCTTCACAGTCACCAGGTCCACAACTCCAGATTCAACCAGGCTCAGATATCAAATATTCAGGAGAAAAACTGCTACTGTATTGAACATGTACAGTGTTTCTTTTCATCATTTCCCAAACAATTATTTCCTAAGACAATTATTGACATGGCATTTCATTTCATTAATTATGTCAAAGACTGGATAAATCACTTGCAAATATTTCATCATTTTATGTGAGGGACTGAAGTGTGCACAGATTCTTATCTGTGGAGGGTCCTAGAAACAGTTCCACAACCATAACAAAACAGTAGTCTACACAAAGCCCTGTGAGAGACTATATGTGTATTGTACACATACCTACACATACTGAGAATGATATACATGGTAAGTGTATATATTTATATGTAATATCTCTAAGTGCATACATAACATGTGTTTTATTACATAGCTTTCTCATCTTCTTCCCCACCGCTGTGAAATATATCTGACACAAGCAGCATTATCATAAATCACCATGACATAGATTACCTGCAGTAGCATAAACCTATCTTCTTTTCTGAGTTCTAGACCTGACAGTTCTGTACTCGGTGCCTTTCTTAGATGTTTCTAAGGAAGCAGAAATGTTAGTATGCTCAGATTTGAATTCGTCTCTGGCTCCGTTAATGCAGTTCTTTTTATAATTTGCCCTCTATCGTAAGTTCTTATTATAGGAATTTATCTTACTAAAATGTGTACCATTATTGCCTCCCTCTTAATGAGAGTGTAGTAGCTTCTATTAAAATACTGAGAAAATAAATAATAGCTATTCGATGAAATGTGTTTCAGCTTTTCAATGGATAAAACAGGCTTTTATAATCTAACATGAAAAAATGGGTTACAAGATACATTATTAAGTTTGAAAAAAGACAAGTTTTAAGAAGGAAGATGTGACCAAATTTTATATGATGATGATGATGATGATGATGATAAATAATATAACCAGGTACTGTGTACATAAATTAAAATATTTGGAACAACACATGGTTTTATATGGACAATTATATTATAGAAATGTGTTTTTAACATGTGTATTTATGTAATTATTTTAAATAGCATTTTTATTACTAAAATATAGTTTTTAAAATGCAGGAAAAGTGACTGAGTGAAAGTAGAGTAAAGAAAAGAGGAATCTAAGAGAGGGACCTTAAAAAGGTGAAAGAGGCCAATGAAGCAGAAAGGCTTAGAGATTTAATTAGCATTGGAACTGTGGTACTCCCAAAGATGGAGGCAGTTAAAAAACAGTACTGCAAGCGTCACGCCCCTGGCTCTTCATTTTACTGTAAATGAGAATCAAGCCATTGGTTAGTAGAATGAAGTAAGAATTGCTTTCAATGGTAATCCTTTCTTCACTACAGACCACTGAGTTTCCGGGGCCCTGAGGCTGAGAGCAGTGACCACAAGTTCAAGATGACCATAGAGTCTCAGAGTTCTAAAGCTTCAGTGAGAGAAATGAAGAGGAATGAGGTATCCTACTACGCAGTAGCTGTTTTAGCTTAAGTAAAAATCAAAAGTAATGAGCCTTAAAATTACCCATAGAGTAGTAGGAAGCTCTTTTGATTCCAAATGTTTTCTGCTAGCAATGGGTGTGCTATTTGATGTTAATTTTGGAAGGATGGCTGTTTTCTGGTCACTTTTCACTGATCTCTGTAGGCGGCCTTTCAAAGTCAGTGAAGGAAATGTACTCGGTGAGGGGAGGGAAAGCTCATATGCAGTATTTTCGAGGGATGACGATAACAAGGACAACAATGACAATGATGAAGACTTGTGCAGTGCAGAAGCTGGGGGCACTGATGGCACTTCAGGGGACAGTGGGTGTAATAGCATTTTGAAGGGAGCAGAAGTAGCTACTCTTATGCCAGTTTCAACTAACTTTGATCTTTAAAAATGAGCATTGTACTTTTTAGTTACAGAAAGCTACTGAGGGATACTGGCCACCATCAGCAAAATGAGACTTGCCACAAACCTGGACGCCAGCAGAGAAGAGTTGTTTAGTGATCAAATCAACATTATTGAAAAGGAATTCATTAAAGATTCATATGTCCAAAATGCAAATAACATGTCATAATAAAACCTAACATTTCTAGGGAATCTGTTTAATTCTTTAGACTTTTATTTATGTACAGTAGTCTTACACAATACAATCTTTACATTTTACCCATAAACATTCAGTTTAAATACCCTTAATAAAAAATCTCTCATCTCTAGTACATTATCACCATAGATTTCTCTCTTCTATTCTTTTTTCTCTATCTTCTTTCCTTCCTGTCTTTCTCTTTTTTCCCTTTTACTCATACATCGATTTTAATAATGTAATACAAACAAACTCATACCCTAACTTAAAACTAGAATATCAACCAAAAAAATTAATGGATCTCTGTGCTGTCTTCCTATTCTATCATTTTCCCTTGCAAAACAAAATAACTAACACCTGAATATTAACATTGTCATTCCATTCTTTGAAAGAAAAAGAAAAAGCACATATTTTGCATATGTAGATGTTGAAAAATCTGTTATTTTCATAAGAATTATTTTTATAAATATTAGCATGTGATTTTGTAGTTCCTGATGCTTCTCATTCAATCTGAAGTGTTGACTATTTTCATTTAGCTAGAATTCACTCACTTTATGGTTGTATAGTATTTCTTTGTTGAGTAGACTACAATTATCTCTTTACTGTTGATGACTATTATGGTAAAACTCAGCAATTCCATACCAGAGAATATTAACATGAGAAATTCTTGCATATATGCATCAAGAATGTCCACAGAAGTATTATTCATAATACCAACATATCAGTAATCTCTTTCAGCGTTAATGAAATGAACATATCAGAAATCTCTTATGTTTTTGATACAGCTGTTGTGAAACCAAGTGAATAATGGAATATATCTTTTATATATACATTAAATTATCTATTTATCTCTATATTGGTATACACTATATTCAAGAAAACATTTCTAAGTATGTTTCCTTATTTCTACTTACACTCGCCATAATGACCATTTTCCAAAATGGATACCTAGTGCACATTGGCTTATTTCTTTGGTTTTTGGTTTGTTGAGACAGAGTGTTGGTGCCGGACTTGAACTGTTGGTGATCCTTCAGGCTCAGCCTCCTGGGTGCTGGCATTGCAGTCCTGTGCCACCACAGCTGGCTAGTTGGTTAATCAAGTCCACCCATCTTTACCGTACACTTTTATCAATTGCTAGTTTCCTTTCTCTCTCCTTGTCAGTGAGCAGAGATCTGCCCACCCTTGGAATTTCTCCATCTCAAGTACACAGAAAATGGCCTCATATATAGCAGATTGTCAGGAAATCTGTGTTGAATGAAGAAGCTATTATCTGTGTATTGCTGCCATATTATGATGGTGGTTGATTTTCATGTATGGGTGTCTGAAAGTGTTATTACTGCCCCACTGTGAATGCATTGATTAAAACCTGTTCTGTGATAAAAGTATGCTCGAACTTCCCTGAATACACAATTCTTATCTTCAAGTCTGCAATAAAACACAAAAGGATATTTTTATCATTCATAAAATACCTCTGTAATTAACTCCACACTTCTTTCATACTCTACCAGAATGTAATTGTGTATTTTTTCCTGAAAAATGTAAAAATGAACCCAAAATAGGGCATTTAGGTCTTCTGGTGATTATTGTGGCCCTGATTAATAACGGCTTTCTAATGTGAGAGGTAATTGCTGACACACATAATGCACAGGGTTCAACGAGGAAAGTGAACAGCAGAGAATATGCACTTTGAAGCTGGCCTGACAGAGTGTTTAGATTACAAACTTGAAGAAGTATTTTGAATATGCCTGATAAATGAAATTTCTTTCCTGACCCTCAGTTCCGACAGTACTTAAACAACAGCTCGTTTAACACTTTACATTGGAAGCCATGTCTCTAAAAGTCAAAGATTTATGATGACTGGAAAATGCTCGTATTACAAAGGTAAAAGGAGATTCGCACTATATTCACTTCTGACCACTATAATTAATAGCTGAATCTTCAGTGGTAACTAATTGAATAGAGGTCAGTATGTTGCCATGGTAATGTCCTAGCCAAGCAATTTTACCCATTTTCCAGTCTGCTGCCCCTCTGCATAACTGAAGTTATAAAATGCTTTAATTGCAAGATTTGCAAATGATGCAACATCTGGGATCACATTTACATATAAAGGGAGAAGTTTAATGGAGTTATTAGCATATCTGTGTGAATTCCTCAGGTTTTACATTTAATTATGAAAACTGCATTTTCACTGATGAACTCTCTATATAATAGAAAAGGAAGCAGTACAGGATGATATAAGAGAGCAAATAAGACTCTATCATTTCCTTTTCAAAAGTGCAGCATACTAAAAAGTAAATCTTTATACCTGTCTTAAGTGGTTTGAGAAACTCAGTAAATAGGAATACTCACTATATATTTAAGCACCTGCATCATTCTGCACATACAATATTTTTTGGCTAATAATATTTATGGACCTGTCTTTAAAAATTCAGTTATCAAATCTAAAATAATGTAAGCACTTCACCTCTGTAGCAAGAATGTAGAAACACTTATTTAAGTATAGTCAGGTGAGAATTCATGGATTATATCAACCCAAGTGAAAAAAAAGAATATGTTTGTTTTATGAATTAACAAATTCATAGAAACAAAAAGTTTGTATGTATGTATGTATGTATGTATGTATGTATGTATGTATGTATGTATTTAGAGGCAGGGTCGCACTTTGTAGTTCAGGCTGGCCCTGAGCTCACTATGTGGGCCAGGCAAGCCTCCGACTCTGCAATCCTTTTGCCTCTGTCTTCCGAGTTCTTGGATGATAGGCATGAGCCACCACACCAGCCGAGTAATATTCTTACAAAAATATTTCCTTATGTAAGTAGAATATTCATTGGGTTTATGTTTGGTATAATTTGGTACATGTAAAATAAAACAAAATAGCCATAATAAAAATGCTGTTATTTGTAGAAAAATCTGCAAACATACAAAACGGTATCATTACAATGAAAGCATTCACTAGCTACTGGTTCTGAGATGAACTTTGTCCAATAACCTCACAAAATTTGTTAGACTAGCTGGACGTGGTGCCTCACACCTGAAATCCCAGTACTCAGGAGGCAGAGGCAGGAGGATTGCTGAGTTTGAGGCTTGCCTGGACTCCATAGTGAGCTCAGGATCAGCCTGAACTACAAAATGAGACCCTGTCTCAAATAAAAAAAATGTTAGAGTATAAATATAATAAATATATTTCAGTCAGCATGACAGTTTTAGACATGGTACACCTCTATAGGTCTCATGTTTCAAAAAATATTTAAAAAGCAAGGAAGAGTGATGTTAGAATTGAAAAGAGAAACAAAAGGCATAACATGTCTTGACATTTCAAATGCACCGCTCATCATTTTACAAGCACCATTGAGTTTTCTAGGAGAATCATGTGCCCCTGGCATCTTTTCCTACCCAAATCACAGCACATCCTCGTGTTTAACAGGATGCTGACACAGCTCATGATCAGAGAGGTCCTGTCTTAAATTTCAGTGTTTGCAGAATGCTGGGTTACACAAGCACACTCAGGATGTGCTGAGGATGGAATGGCTTAGAAATGGTTTGCATAAATTCCATTGCTAAGCTTTATTAAGTCTATTTTACCTTTTGATGTTTTATTTTTAAAGTCATTTCCTTTAAAATTATTAAGCGAGTAAGAGAATAGCAATAGTTTTTACACAGCATAGTATTATCTTCAAAGTAGTTACTCAGTGTGACATAAAGCAACAAAGAAGAAACAAAAGATAGTGTGATGCAATCTTTCTTTCCAATGGATATGTTCTTGTGTATCAACTATTACATTTTGAAAATTAGTCAAGAAAAACATCTGAATTAAAGATGCAGGGTAAGTACAAAAGTAAAGGCATAGGATGTGGTCTCCACAGAGCTGGATTGAAAGCTATACTTTCTTATTTTTAACTAAGAGACCAGGTGGTACAACATCCCAGGGCAGCTTCTCCCTGTAAAGCAGGTTTGTTAACGTGGACTATCTTGTCAGAGAAATTTAACAATTCGCACAAAATTCTTAGCAAGAGGCCTAGTTCATAATAAGCCTCCGATAATGGTATGTAATATCATTGTAATTATCCACCTCATTTGTGGGGACAGCTACTACCTCTGATAGAAGTGACTGAAATTGGTCAGAGGAAGATAAAATCATGGCTGCCTTGTAATTCAGAATTAGACTATAGTGCCCTAATGATGGTACGGTCTTTTAGTAATAGCTAATTTGTTGGAAATGAAACCACTTTGCAATTTAATCTACACCCATATTTTTTTTTCTGCTTTAGCAAATTTGCTTAACGTTGGGCTATGTGAAATCCTGCCAGGAGTGACACTCTCCATGTGGTAAGGCAAAAGCAATATCCTCTAGGGAAGGATGTACATAGTGAGATAGTTGGCTGAGACCAAGAAAAAAGTTAAGACAATGATGAACAAGAGCAAGGAAAGTGAAAAGTGGTGAGTACGAGGAAGACCCATTACATTTCTACATGGGCCACAGGTAGCTAGCTAGTTAGTTTCTACACAAAATTAAAGACAAATAATTCTTTAAATAAGTATCAGCTTTAACACAAGGAGACAAAAGAAATGAAAGACGTCTAAAGAAACATACTATTGCATCATCGTTTAGATTTAACTTAAAATTATTTGCACTTTTCATTCCCTCCCTATTGTTTTTTAAATGCTTTATTTTTCAAATTATCGAATTTAAGATAACCTGTCACTGTACTGCAGTTTTTCAATAAACACTGAATTGCTGGTCAAAGCTCCCATTTAGACTTAATGAAAGTACAATGATCCATTCAATATGATATAGATAAATTATGATTATATGAAGCTCTGAGTAGGTCAAAACACTCTTGACAGTGTTCTTATTCTTGTGAGGGTTAGAGTTTACTAGGAGATAGGTGTCAACCCTGCTCGATCAACCTGAGGACCTCATGTCAAACTACAGAGGGGCACTAATTATGGGCATTTCTCCCAGTAAGATTTTTCTTCTGATTTTCTACTGAATTACCAGGAACACAAAGCTCTTCTCTTCTAGGTGCTAATAACCAGACCCTTGGTTCCCTGGTGTACCATCTTTGCCACCATTTGCAAATGTTCTTCCTAAAAATGAGAAGTTACAGTGAGAGATGGAAAATTATAGATGCCCATTATTTTGAGTGCCTGAATATGAACCTATGCATGAAAACATCACAATTCAAATTGACATTTAAATTATGTAAACTTTCAATATTTGTATTTCCTTAGATAACTAAGGTATTTGTGGTAGGTTTTGACATTTGTAAGGAAACTAAATTACTGACTAATCAAGCTCATTTTGAATTTATAAATTGACATATATAGATTATTTATGATCTACTTACTGAGCATGTACTTGCTACATTTTAACCGTATTAAAACTTAGGTTAATCTTTTGCTATGTTTTCTATAATTTCATAGTAATCTAAGTGATCTAAACCAAATATTCCAATTGAATATTCTATGTTATATCTGGACATCTTTAGTGCTTTAAAAATGTTTGTGATTTTAGTGCTATTTCTGTTTCAGAATTCTGCTCAGACACAGTTTGAAGCCACCAGTCTAAGTTCCATGCCTGGTGTATTTGTGGTAGAAAATAGAAGTTTTGTGAGCCAAATATGATAACTTGGAAATAACTATTACCTGCTTGCATCTTGAATTTACAGAAATGTCAGATATTCCAACGTGTTAATTGTTAGAAACAGAGTTTAGAGTCACTTTACTAGGAACACAAGCACACTCCTAAGACTGTGTTTAGCATTCAGTATCACAAAAGGAAATCAGATGAGCATGTGAACACGTGCTAAAACCCTAAGGCAGAATCAACTGCTGTGGAGCAAATAGTTGAGTGATAGCTGAGGAGGGGGAAAGAGCCAGGCAAGGAAGAAAGTACTGCCCACTTCCAGGCTGATGGAATTTTCTGTATTCCGACACCATGCAGTCCCGCCAGCGGGTCACCGCGTAGTATTTCTTGGAACACTGCTACGATCGTGTCCCATTTGGCTGGCTACGCTGAATCTCAGTGTCTGCCTCGGTGCCGAGCTCATAACTGAAAAGTAAATAAACAAGTTCATATGTCGGTGCTTACTTCTGAAAATATTTGTGAAAAGAAAACTCCACACTTATTTTACAGTCCACTGAGGGAAACATCTTTAAGAATATTATGTGGATCTTCTCTCCTTAAATTCCTGTTTCTGCAACCACTAAAATGTCTTTCTGTTTAAAACTTCCTTAACCCCTACCACATACATGTTTCTTTCTTCCTACACATCTTATTACTAATGTCCTGTCTAATAAGACATAAAATAATGCAAAGTGCACAGTCATATGCAACTGTCATCTTAGTCCCAAGGTATACTAAAATTCACTCTAAAACTCAGGCATTTAGTTAAGAATGCCTTCAAAATGCAACTTTTATTGCTGTCTTGGTTGGTACACTCTTGACCTTGAGGTGCAGGCCACTCTTATGTTCTGCTTTGTGGAGGGCAGATGCTTTCCCGGCCATATTACTGTTCTGCCTACTTCTGTCTGTGAGGTTCTGAAAATACAGGATCCAAAAGGAAGTTTTGAAAACAGTAGAACAAATGCTTCGTTTTTTATAATTCTGGTGTGTTTCTTCTCCTCGGCAGTGCTGATTACTTTTGTACCGTGGCTGAATCCAGTGTGCATTTCTGTTTGTATATTGAGTCCCTTCCTGGCCATACCACCACCTACTTTCAACCTCGAAGCCCATTCTTCTCAGAAGTCTGTGTCTCAGCTCCACGGGATCCTTAATGACTCAGAAATCCCAGAATAAGACAATGCACCACCTTCTCTGAGATCTCTGTGCATGCTTCCCCTTCCCCTTTCACACTCAGAAACACTAGTTTGAGCCAAGCACTGGGCCCTTCCCTGAGAACTGAAGTCCAGCTTTCCCATGGCTAAGAATCTCCAGCCTTTTCTCTGCTTCCCAGCCTTCCTGGTGGTATAACTTGCCAAACTGCTAATTTCACAGAGACTTGCATGTCTTTCATGTCTTTTCAGTGAACTGTTCAATAGTTTTGGACCTAGTTAAAATTTGTATAACTCCCTCTCTGTTCAACTAATTCCTGTGGTTACTGTTTTATACCTGAGTTACACAGTTATATTTATGGTCAATTTATAACACTCAAGACCGGCCCCTAGGCAGTAGTAATCAATACAACAACGATATTCGTGAAAACTCCTGCCACTTTTTAACCCAGTCCACAATTTGCACTAATCCTCTGTGAAACAAGAGTGACACTTTCCTTCTTCAGCTGTCCAGAGGATTCCAGTGATCTCAGGTATGAGGTGTTAAATCCTGCACACAGCACTGCAGATATTTGAGACCCAAACCTTGCATTTCCTACCCAAGCACTGAGCTATCTTCAAATTGAACATCATAAGGACAGCTGATGAATGGTGTCTTGTCTTTTCTCCCGTAAACTGTATATGGTTTTAGGTACACCATACATGGCTTATGAATAAAAATTGGAATGAATAGAGACCGGTTCTGTAGTCATTACTGCATGACTTCTAAGCCTTTTCTGTTTCTATGCACTTATGTTTTCATCTTTTCTAAATTTCTTTCTTCTTCCTCCTCCTCCTCTTGTTTTTCCTCTTCTCCCCCTCCTCTTCTTTCTCCTTCCCCTCTGCCCTCTCTGAAAGCTTCTCAGAGTGATAGACTGTATTTCATTCTTATTAAACTTAATAACTCAAAGCACATTGTAGACAACCTTTCAGTTCTCTAAAGAAAGTCCTGCTGTCTGGAGAGGGGTGCAAACTCAGCTGGACCTGACTCTTTCTGCTTGGTAGTCTAAGCATCTGAAAGATTTCAGAAGATAATATCTTTATTTTTATTTCCAACTCATGTTCAAAAAACATAAGTAAGATTCTAAAGAGTAAAATTCTAAAGGAAAGTACATTAGGAAATTTTCGTTTTATTTTTAAATCTCCCATTTCTTAAAAAAAAACAGGAGCACTTTAGATTTTTCAAACAACAGCATAGATAATGACCATAGAATTATTAAATTTAAAACAAATTCCTGGCCCATTACAAATATTTCAGAATAAGAATTCTCTTTGCTCTTCCATTTTTACCTTTTCCTATTCATAGAGAAATGGTTGAACATAGATCCCATGAACATAGATTTGGAAGTCAGACTTACTTGAATCTAGAATTCTGTTGCCATCTCCTGGGACTGTGACCTTGCAATACTACTAAATCCATTTAATCTGCAATTTCTTCATCACGAAACAAGAAAATTCTGAGTACCAATTTCATAGGGCTGTCATTATGATGGAGAAAGGTAATGCAGGTGGAAAGTTCGGCATCATGCCTGACCTCCAGAGTGCACGCAGTTAAGGTAAGCTTTCATTGTTATTAACTGCCTCAGCTAACCCGGTCCACACAAAAGCACCCATACACGCAGTGGATGTAGGTAACGGGATACAGGAATTCAGTTCCAAACAACGTCAGCTCTTGAATGTCCGGTGCAGAGAGTTATGACATGTGTGGGTTAGGGCAGGGTGGAGATGGATTATGTGGCCAGCAGAAGTATTAATTATGATGAAGACCCTAAATTAGTCCTAAGGGAAGGTCAGTAGAAGAGGGAAAAGTGGCCAGTGATCGAGGGAAGGCAGAAACACATTTATGTAGTTGGTGACATATTGTGTGAGGCTATAGTTTTAATAATATATGGAAATCTCAGCTGGCTGAGAAAAAGGAAAGAATCGAGGAATTGAAGGAGGACGGGACTTTAGTAGAGGTTTTCGGAAAAGTCACGGGTGACTAAGATGAATGGGGCTGGTACATGTACATCTAGTCTCAGTGCGTCTCAAAGATTTGTTTTGTTTGTTATTAAATATTTTATGCTCCAGTGCTTGTTTTGTAGACAGAATTGAGTGGAGAGTTTTTCATGTCCCTTGTTTTCTAAGTGTGCATAGCTTCCGTCACTGCGGGGCTTTCCTGTCCAACCTGCAGGGAATGTCCCCAAGGCTTCTGCCGCCTGGGGAAGCCGGGGCTACGAGCTGTGATACGGAGGCTGCCATTATTGACCTTAATGGAAGAGAACAGAGGAAATGTGTTGTTAGCCTAAGATAAGGTGAGCAGTGTCACATGTAGTTTTTAATATTTAATGAATCTATATGGGTACAATCCATTATGTGACAATTTAATTATATGACAAAGAAGTTTGATAAATAATATTGTGGTAGGACATCTAATTCATTATTTAACAAAGAAATCAATACTTTCATAAATCACAGTTCTCCACACATGTAGTTTTCTTTTTCTCTCTCTCTCTCCAAGTGTGTAAAAACCCCTTATTCAGAATCCATAGGTAATTTATTTTTTGGTCAAGACAAGTTTGAATGGAAGTTTAATTGGGCCCAAGACAGACATAAATTCTATTTACTTTTTTTTTTAACTGTTAAATGTAAAAGCTTCTGTTACAAGTTCTTTTCAGCAAGCTGTAACAGTGTTCACGGCATTCTCCTACAGTGTGTCTAAAAGCAGACAGTCACCGTAGCCATAAATAATATATGAAGATATAACAATGCGCAGGCTGACATCATAAAAATACTTTTGTATGATGTCTTTCTCATTTTATTTCTAGGTATGTAAAATAAGAGGATGGTTGTACATTTTAATAGTTTTCAACATTATTACTTTTCTGAATATCATGGAAGGTTTTGTATTTATTGAATATGTGCTCACAGGTCAGGACAAATTTTGATCATTTATATGTCATGCCATCATCATACAAGAGAATTATTCCATTCTGTCTAGTTTAAACATTTGTTGTAATCTGGGAGATGTTCTAGCATTTAACCTACATTACAATAAAACGTAGCTCATAATACATTTTTACATAATTCTATGTATCTTATTTTTTAATTTAATAAGGAGTTATGCTTATTTGATTGAATTTCTATACATTATTTAATATTCTAATTTCAAATATTACTGAACAAATAAAACAATTATATAATATGTTTTATTCAGTTATTTTTCATTGTTGGTTGTGTATAACTGTTTAACTTTTTTGCATAGTACAAAAGAATTACTGATTTGACAAAAACTATTTTCCAATGATAAAAATGACCTTTTCAAATAGAGACCTACACAACTAATTACTATAACAAATTCAGAGCCAGAGCAAGGCCATCTAGATTCTTCTTTGAATGTAATAAAATACATTATTAGCAATTTTTCATCTTATTTTAACAATTTTATTGCATTAGTAACTGTCTGTCATCATATCTTTTATTACTAATGATTTCTTTTAGTAATGAAGCACAGAAGCCCTATGGATGCATTTTCAAGTTTGAATTCAAACACTCTCATTTAGTTATGTGCTGAGATCCCATTTAATGGTTCCTGGTTGCATCTTTGGTTGAAAATTTAACTATGAGAGAATGAAGTCTTTTTACTTCACTTAGCACTGAACATTGTAAAATATCTATTGTTGAGCTATTTATACATTTTATGTAATATTATAATACTCTAGTATGCCAAAGTAGAATTAACACCAAATATAAATATTTCTACATTAGCTGAGCCTCAGGTCAGATCAAATTATAATCTTTAATAACCTGAAATACAGCCAGACTGTGTGGGTGTGAATCTTAGTTCTACAATTTTCTAAGTTGGTGGTCCTGAGAAAATTATTAATTTTTCCATCCTCTTTCTTCTTCTATTAAATGAATGACTGTCCCTTGGCATCGTCATAGGACTTGTTTCTATATAATGATTTGAAAATAAATTTAAATTTATAGAAAATTTACCCCCAAACTATAGAATTCACATAGACCTAGAATAGCTTCTAAAATTTACATACCATAGCACAATTATCAAAATCAAGAAACTAAAATTACCATGCTAGTAGCATGGTAATTAAATGAATCAGATCTATAGATCTGATTAACAGTTCCTAAATTTCCATCAGACATCATTTCTTATCCTTTTCCTGGATTCACTGTACAATTCTCCACCGCATTCTGCTCTTGTGTCTCTCCTCTGTCCCCAACTCAAGCCTTTCGTCCTTCCTCATGCTTCACCATTTGGCACTTTTCACAAGGCGCAATCAGTTATTCCAAGTCTGAAACTGTAATGTAGGGTTATCTGAAAAATGTCGATGATTCTCCGAGTTCATGTATTGTTGACATGAGGACCAGAGAGATGTTACTGTGTTCTCCTCTATGAAAGGAATCGGGGGTGCATGAAGCTGTTTCTTATTACTGATGAAGCTAACCTTCAACACTTGGGGAAGATGCTTGCTGTGCTTTGTCCCTATACTATTATTCACTTTTAATACATAAATATCTTGCAATCATATGTTAAAACTATACACAATCCCGCTTCTTTTCAAACTTTCTCCTTCTGATTGTACTGATCAATGTTGCAGCAATTACTGTGTTTTTGTCTAATGGTTATTTTGAATTCACTTCAACCCTTCCATGTTTATTAATTGGAATACCTTGAAGAGGAAGAGTGTGTTATTCCAAATTTATGTATGTATTCCATATCAACTTATCATAGAAGCACAAGTATTTATTTTATGTCATGAATTAAAACCCTCCAGTCTCTGCCGGACGTGGTGGCTCATGCCTGTAATCCCAGCACTCGGGAGGCAGAGGCAGGAGGATTGCTGAGTTCGCAGCAGCTTGCCTGGGCACCATAGTGAGCTCAGGGCCAGCCTGAACTACAAAGCGAGACCCTGTCTCAAAAAGCAAAAAAAAAACAAACAAACAAAAAAAAAAAACCCTCCAGTCTCTTTGGCTCTGGCGCTGGAGCCCCTCCAGATTGGCCTCTGTGGTCCTCATGTCTTGATTGCCCTTGGGGCACTTTCTCATCTCTGGTACCACTAGACAGCCAGGCTCACTGTTTGCCTGTTTTAACCCTACACATAACTGTCTCTTTAAGATGGTCTTATTTCTTTTACTAATAAATAATACAAAACACTAAGACTTGGGTGTTGGTTATATTGGAATTTGATTGTGCATGAGTCCTCTCAAACAATGTGTTTACACATTCACACATTTACAATCATTCTACCTTTTTGAGCTGGAAACAAAGCTGAGCTCTGATTCTAATTTAGTGCCAGCAGGTTGTTTTTTTGCCTTTTCTTTCTCACTGATAGGTAATATTTCTGACAACAAGAAAGCTGCATCTCACCTTGTAAAATATAGCGCAGAACATAGACAGCGTGTTGCAGTTACAAAGTCACCGAGCATAAAGGGATTTTCCGCTAGTGGTATGAAAAACATAATCATAATATTATGAGAGGTTGATTTATTTTCTAAAATACAGTATTTCTGTAAAATTCTTTGTACTCTTCAGCTTTACAGTGTCCAATCAATACATCATTATTTAAGGTTAGGTCAGTTTGTCATAACCTATATCACAGGTTTACATTATATATAGCTATAGTACATAGTTGTGGCTATTATTCTTGTGCATTCATTGATTTACTATGAGCTTTTAAATGCCCCAGGAAATAAAAAAAAAACATATCTCTTGTTCAATTTAGGTAGGACACTGGGGACAGAAAGGCACAGTTGTTTGGACAGCACAGAGGAGCACTGTGTGCTGGACTCAGGTGACTCATGGCCCTGCTACTGCTTCTTGTCCTTATCATGGATAAATATGAGTGCTCGAAGTTTAATACTTGAAGTACATAAATGAAGTTTAATACTTGAAGTACATAATACTTGTAGTTTTATGCCAATCTTCAATGATTTTGACATTCTTTTTTTTTTTTTTTTGACACAAGGTCTCACTTTGTAGTTCAGGCTGGCCCTGAGCTCACTATGTAGTCCAGGCAAGTCTTGAACTCAGCAATCCTCCTTCCTCTGCCTCCCGAGTGCTGGGATGACAGGCGTGAGCCACTACACCCAGCATTTGACATTCATATCTTGCTATAAAAATTAAAAAATACTTAACCAAGATTTAAATTTAACCAAAGATTTAAATTATCCAACAAATAAGCATAGATGAACCAATAGTTGAGGGTAAAATTGAAATAAATTTTTGTAAAAATTCTGAGTCAAAAGTAAATACTTTCTGTTATTCTGTTTACTGTGTTGTAAAGGGATTATTTATTATACTGGAGCTAGAGATAATAGGAATTGTGAAGTAACATATTCTTTTAAACATTGACCAATTCTTTCTTTGAAATTATTTTATCATTTTGTTCTTCCAATATTTTAAATATTCATGATCAAAAATGGAATTAGCAATAGGACTATCACATAATCAAATCACCATTTTATCAAGGCTAATGATAGGACTGTCTTTTTCATGAATTATCAGTGATTTATTTCACACAGTCACAAAAACATTCAAATGAATTTCTTTTAAACTATTCCAGAACTGAATAAAATGTCAGATGGTTATATATAAAGATATATTTGAACAGTTACAAATTTTATAGATGGGATCAAATTTATATGACAATAGCTTTATGCTTCTACTCACCTTTTAAAAGAAATTTCATCTCTTAAAACAAAAGGTAATTGGGTGATTTTGTTTATAACATTACTGTAAGAATATGCAGATTAAACCCATTCTACTTTATTAAATTAGCTCTTTAAAAATTAATATGCACATATCCATAATACAATACAAATATCCAATAATCTATGAAGAAAACCTCTCAGAACAAATTCTGCATCCACATACTTGACCAAGAACCACATAGTCTGTAAATTTGTGCAGTTCTAAATTTAATGAGGGTAAAAGCTGAGATTCTTGTAGATTAGCCTTAATGCTGGAAGATAATACAATATACCTTTTGCAAAATTCATCAGCACATAGTTCGTGTAATTATTAAGCACCTTCTACTCTCGTTCAATGCTGTTATCTAGCGTCTCAGAGTCTCACTTTTCACCAAGTTATAAAAACATTGTATAAAATAGTATGTGGGCTTGGAACAGCAGATTACTAATTTTCAAATTTTAAAAAAATCATATATGCGTGATGGGAAAATTTTCTGCTGGAAATATATTAAAAAAATAAATAAATCAGTCTTTTGTCTCCTTCACCCCAGGTCATATACCATGGCTACCCTCTCAGTTTCTTGGTGGGTTTTAAGCAGAAAAATTTTTAGGCATATTTTTTTCTTTCAGCTTTCATTTTTCAGGGTTCTAGAAAGAGAATAAAATGTAGGCCCACGAAGTCCTGAAACGTTTCTATTTTCACAGAACATAAGTACTAGTGTTTCTGCGCGTCTTTCAGTCCCTGGCACCCGGGCTCTAAGCCTCAAGCTGCCCGCACAAATCCCCAGGGTTTAATCTCTGGCTAGCGGTCTCCCCCTGCTGGTTGCCTCTGAGGTTGCAAGTCAGTTGACCTGTGTGTTCCCGCGGCTGTGAGCGTAGCCTGCAAACATCCTCCTGTCTGGTTCGGATCTTGCATCTCTGCTTTTGTTTTTGCCTCTCCAGTCCGTCAGGCACGGGGTGGTGACACCCTGAGGACACCCGCGGTGTCCAGGCGGCAGTGATGGGGTCAGTTCCAGCCCTCGGGAATCTGTTCTGACTCCGCCGAGAGACTGATACCGACTCCCGCCCGACAGCTGTGCTGGACTCAGAGTCGCTTCTAAAGCCTCCCTGCAGCGTCTCCTCTGCAGTCCGCGACTTCTCCGCCTCCGGGTCTGGGTCTCTGGCCTCGGGTTTAGACCGGTACCCGAAGTCAGGAGAGAACTGGAGTCACCGTGATGACGCCCCCGCGTCCCGCCTCCGACTGCGGTTCGGTGACCCTCTCTCGAATACGGGGCCTCCGCGCGGGGCTTCGTCATGACATTACCCCCTTTGCTCACTGGAATGTTCTTTGGGTAAACAGTCGGACATGGCAGGTAGATTCCAGGATGCTCCAGACTGATACAAAAAGGTGCATCATTTCCATTTAAATGGAAGGGGGCCCAGCTCCCCTTCTCCCTCCGGGGGCCGAATAGCACCGAGCAAAAGTCCCCGTGTCTTAGTGTCACGGCTCCTTCGGGCTCAATGCATCGCTCAGCTTTAGTGGAATAAAATGAGGGCAAGTGATGCAAATTAATATGTGAAATCATGGATAGTAGCTATTTTATGATAAAATGTGTCACATAACTATCTTTATAAAATGTCCAAGTGATTCAGTTTACAATTAGCCCCCCAAAGTATCGCTTTAACCTAAGCCTAAGAAGGAAACGCCGGTGGCTGCTGCGGGCTGTGGGCGCACGCTGCCTCTGCCTCCCGGGCCGGGCCCCCCGCAGCCCTTCACCCGCAGGACCCCGCGCAGGGCTGAGCCCGCGTCTGCTGCCCGGTCCTCAGGAACCTTTCTAAGCCAGCGTCGTGTTCAACGGAAAATCGGACCTGATAATCAGACTTCACTCAAACCTAAAATCTGAATATGTCAGAAACTAGAATGAGCCAGGGAACTCCCTACTCATGAGCTCGTGAAGAAATATCTCTCCTCCTATCTGGGTTTCACAATGATCTCTAACATGCAGAAGAAATGGAGTCTGGATGTACAGCTTGTATGATTCCAGACCAGGAATGTATGAGAAAGAAACTGGAAACACAGGAAGGAAGTTCAAAGACAAGGGAAGGGGACGGATGGAAGCTGGCTGAACTGTGGCCTAAGAAAGACAAGATGGCCACACGCCAAGCGATGCTTAGTTTCTGGACATTGTGTCCATCCTCTAAGATACAAGATTCCTCTCAACTTCCACAGCGACCCTAGGATGTAGGCATTATTAACCCATTTACAGACTGGATGGAGCCGATTATAACAAAGCCTGAGGAAAGCAAACGTTTTAGCTAAGTTAGAAATAATTGTGTGCATGTGTGTGTGTATTTGTGTGTAAAATGACAGGGTGATTCTCAGAACTGTCTAAGCTGAAGATGAAAATTCAGATTCCCAAGAGTCAGATAAGATCAGTTTTCAAGGAGCTCATGATTTCAAAAAGAAAGGAAGTCATACCCCAAGGAGCACAACACAAAACATCAAAGCAAGAACAGTGAGATTTCAAATACTTGAGTCTACCATTTGGTGTCAAATGAATTGTATGTCCCTCAAATTTTTGGTTGGGCTCTACTCCCTAGTTATTCAGAACATATCTATATTTCAAGATATGTTTTTTTTTTAAGTGTTTAAGTTGAAGTAGATTCATTATCATGTTGCCATTTAAGGAGAGAAAGTTCAGGCACAGAAAACCATTAGTACTGTCACAGAAACACAGAGAGAAGACACATGGAGAAGCTGGTCATCTGTGAGCCAATAGGAGAAACCTCTGAGCAACCAGTCCTTGAATTTTTAGACTTCTGGTTTCCACAATTGCATTAAAATAAATTTCTGACACTTAAGTCACCCATCCCATGGTACTTGATGTTTTATTATGGTAGCCTAGCAAATTAACACAGCCTTTGTTCCATAGTGTTGCATCTTTTAAAAATCACCTAAAAATAATGTCAGAAAGTCAACATTGTGTGTCCAATCATAGGCTTTGGATGGTATCAATAAGGAGATGGTCACTTTATAATTCTTGTTAGTGATCACTGCGGCATGGGGATAAGAGCTATAGGCACAGGAAGTACAAATTCTAGTTACTGCGTGATTCCTTGTCTCAGGTCCTTACCAGTAACACTATTGTCTAATTTGTGAAGTTACTACACACATTCAACAGATTAATCCATGTGAAGCACTCAGGCTGCAGTGTGGCATAGACTGTTTATTTCCATTCATGTGGATGAAGCAGAAAGTGCTTAGACATTCATTTCCAGGGTTGTAGTCAATTACATCAGGACAGGTTCCTTTGTCATATTTTGCCTATTTGACTACTGGTTCCACAGGGAATCTATGTGAGAATACTTGTGTTCTTTATCTTATTTTCCCATGTTGACTTTTTCTTTTTCACGAAGGAAGAAGTTATGGTTGGCCATTTTCTAGGGCCATTTCATTTAGATTTGTTTATTCTTCACATTACACCCTAAATCAAAATGATTTTTTTTTTTTTTTGCCCAGATTCACAAAAATATCACCATTGGGTGATCCTCAGAACGAGCCAGTTGTGGCTTCTGGAAGGCTTGTCTGTGTGATTTCACTCCAGAGTGAGACAAACAGTACTTGTTTTATTTTTATTTGCCCCTGTAGCTAAAAGCAACCTGTTAAGTAAATCATCGTTCTTTTGCATTTGGATATAATAAATGCTATTAAAATAGTAACTGGTATTGACACATGTAACAACTCTGTTCTTTCTGGCTTTGAGCTATCTTACAACTGGAATTCTTTCTGTGGAAGAGTGAGCTTAATTAAAATCATAGTAAGCCCATAAACATGTTGTGACATCATACCTTATGGGCTAAAGCATATGTATCTCAAAGGCACAATGTTATAACGCATTTTTCTTTGTCCTTTTAGCACAAGAAATAAAAAATATATTTGTCACAATCTCTAAGTAGAACTTTGATGTACACATTTTTCATTGTATTGTTATCATGACAGCTTTTCTAGAAATTTAGCATAATACATGAAGAGACGGGACCTACAAATATGCTGATTACTTTTGTAAAATGCAAAGATAAAAACCAACATGTGTACAACTTGTATGTTCATTGTTAGTACATATATATGTTTCTGAGATCTAATGCATGAGAAATTATGAATGACGGGATACATTAATTCACATATCAAAGGAATACTTGAATGAAGTTTTTTTTTTTTTTTTTTTGAGACAGGGTCTCACTTTGGAGTTCAGGCTGGCCCTGAGCTCACTATGTAGCCCAGGCAAGCCTGGAACTCAGCAATCCTCCTGCCTCTGCCTCCCGAGTGCTGGGATGACAGGCGTGAGCCACCATGCCCGGCACTGTGGTATGTGGTACTAATTGCTGGTGGGCATGAGTCACCATGCCCGGTATTGTTGTACGTGTTTACCAGGATTGAACTCAGGACCTTGGGCTTGCAAGGCAGGTGCCAGAACCACTGAGCTAAATCTCCGGCCCAAAGAATATTTTATTAACTATTGTGTTAAACCTTTTCTGGATAACTATGTAATTTCCTATTTCTTTAAAAACCCTGTATCTTTTTAATACTTCTTTTCCAATTGTGATGTTGGCTTCACACATTGTTGGCAGTACAAAGTGAAAATTGTTTCTACCCTGACTGATTGGTTGGTTAGCCTGATCTCTAACATCTTCTAATCTCTGACATCTTTATGTAAGTCCACACAGGGAGAAGTAGACCCATGAAAGTGTACAGCATGATCTCCCAGTAGGTGAACTTACTCACATCTTCTTCTGGGACCAGAGAGGTGGTATTGCTTAATATGACCAGAAAGACAGGTATAGCAGGATGTAGGTTGTTTTCCCTGCTTTGTATTCAGAAAACAACAGGAAGAAACATCTCATTTCCTGATCTGCTCTAAGTCCATAAACATAACACTATTTTTCCCTTAAACACATTATTCTATCCTAGTCTTCACTTTATATGGACCTAGTTTTATGATCTTTATACAGATCTAGTTTTATGTTCTCCATGGCAGTTTATTTTTTGCTTCTTTGCTACTCATACTCAGTCCTGGGGTGACACCCTTTGAAAGCCATCTCAAACACCGAATCCTCACTGTGTCCTGTAGCCTTGGGATCCAAAATACTCATTGCAGTACAATAACTAGCAGAGAGGAATCCTGACAATGTATAAGGTAGAATATCATTGCCAGTGAAACTTCATAATATTTTATTTTTGAAAAGTAACAAGATTATTTCTATCCTAAGCTGATCATTGTTAGACCAGTGACCATTTTATTACCTTGCTTCTGAAAGATATTCATTTGGAATAATTTATATTACTCTAGAATTGAAATTAGATGTCATGAGTACCTGAGAATAACAAACTATATCATAGCATAGATTTTCCTCATAGTCTTTAGTTTCCAATCTGGATTTTTTTTTTTTTTTTTGCTTTTTGGAGACAGGGTCTTGCTTTGTAGTTCAGGCTGGGCCTGAGCTCACTATGGTGCCCAGACAAGCCACCGTGAACTCAGCAATCCTCCTGTCTCTGCCTCCCGAGTGCTGGGATTACAGGCGTGAGCCACCATGCCCAGCATTATATGTGGTAACCGGGGATCGAACTCAGGTCCTTAC
>PVIC010030049.1:0-22149 GCA_004025085.1 Thryonomys swinderianus
TCTTTCTCATTCTTGACCACCATGGAGAGCAGCTGCTCTTGGCCACACACTTCCCCCACCATGATACTCTGTCTCACCATAGGCCCATAACCATGAAGCCATCTTTCTAGCCAACTTTCTGAAACTAACAGTCCAGCTAAATCTTTCCTCTTATAAGTTGATTATCTCATGTAATTCTTTCACAGTGGTAGAAAGCTGAATGGGAAATATGGAGAATTAAAAATAAGAAAACTAATTCTTCCTGAAATTAGGAAAAATATGACCCCATGTGCCTTTATAATGTAATTTCTGTGTTCCTATGATAGAGGGTCATAAAGAATTACAGTACAAAATGACTGGGAATTTAACTCAAGTGATATTGCACCTACCTTGGAAGCACGAGGCCCCAAGTTCGATCCCCAATGCCACAAAAAATAGAAAAAATAATAAACAAAAAATCAAAACACAAATTAGCCTTCAGAGATTTCACATGGAATCTGCTGCTGATAAATTCACAAGTGAGGTGAATTAAATGCTCAGATAAGTGAGAAACTTTACACTTGGTAAAACCAATCTGATTTTGAGGTACACACACACACACACACACACACACACACACACATGCGCGACTAAATCTGAAAACAATGTAGTGAACATAAATATATAAACAAATAAAAATATAGACAAGGACCTGCCCTGAGTGAGAGGCACCTCTTTTCCACTCCATCAGGTGGACCAGTGAGGGTGTTACCCTCCTCAGCAAGTATGCAGACTCACCTTAGGTGAGCAGCGCTGCCAGGGAGCATCCAGGCCTGGGCCTTATGCTTGGCACCCCTGAGGCAGGGGTGTTGGGGCACCAAGCCTGCTCTTCACTTCTCTCCCTACATCCTGGCACAGCAGAGGCAGACTGAGCAATAGCTCTGATCCTGGATATGGACAGTGACCAGGAGAGAGAGACGAACTAGACCTCACAACTGAAAAGTTAATCGATAGGATATGAGAATTATGGAAAGTCAAGTGTGATTCTTATTGAGGAGTTCAAAGTAAATTAATAGTGAAGTGATAGAAAACTGATGCAGATGTTTGGCTCCTGTGTCAATGATAAGGTGGCTTAGTGTATCTGGAGTTGTTTCTGGATCTTCTAATCTATTCCACTGGTCCTCAGGTCTGTTACTTTGGCAGTATCATGCAATTTTTATCACAGTGGCTTTATAGTAGAGGTTTAAGTTGGGGAGTGCAATAGTCCTTGCCATGTTGTGGTGGCTTAGAATTGGTTTTGCTACTCTAGGTCTCTTGTGGTTGCAGATGAATTTTTGTTTTATTTTCTCTAGCTCTGTGAAGTACACTGTTGGAATTTCAATTGGAATTGCATTGAATCTGTATAGTAGTTGTGGGAGTATAGCCATTTTGACAATGTCCCTACCCAGAAACAAGGGATGTATTTCCACTTTCTGAAATCCTGTTCTATCTTGTTTTTCAGAGTCCTATAGTTTTCAGAGTAGAGAAAAGACAGCCTCTTTAACAAATGGTGCTGGAAAAACTGGGCTTTAACCTGCCAGAAACTAAAGCTAGATCTGTCTCTTTCACCATGTACAAAACTAAATTCACAATGGATTCAAGACTTAAAAATTAAAACAGAAACAATGAGCCTGCTGGAAAACAGGTTAGGTAAAACTCTTGGAGACAATGACTTAGGCAGAGACTTTATGAATAAAACCTCTATAGCACAAGAACTAGCAGAAAGAATCAACAAATGGGATCTCATCCTACTGAAAAGCTTCTGCACAGCAAAAGAAGTCACTGGCTCTGGTAAGAGACAAGCAACAACATGGGAAAAAATCTTTACTAGCTGTTTATCAGAAAAAAGGCCTACTATCTACAATATATAAAGAACAGATCAGCCTCCCCAAGTTTAAAGACCCAATTCCAAAATGGTTATCTGAAATGAACAGACACTTCTCAGTGGCAGAAGTCAAAGCAGCTAAGAAGCATATGAAGAAATGTTCAATATCACTGGTCAATTGAGGGATGCAAATGAAAACAACACTGAGATTTCATCTCACTCCACAAAGAATGGCCTCTATTACAAAACCAACCAACAATAAATGCTGGCGTGGGGAGAAAGGAACCCTTCTCCACTGTTGGTGGGATTGCCGACTTGTACACTCATTGTGGCGATTCCTCAAAAAACGAGGACAAGAGATCCCATTCAACCCTGCTATCCCCCTGCTAGAAATATAGCCAAAGGAATGTTTAAAATCACATTGGAAGGACAGATGTACACCCTTGTTCATAGCAGCTCAGTTTGTGATAGCCCAATCTTTTAAACAATCCAAATGTCCATCAAGTGGAGAGTGGGTAAAGAAGATGTGTATTTTTTTTATTAAATGGAGTATTACTCTGCCATAAAGAATGACAAGATTCATTCATTTATGTACAAATGGATACACGTGGAGGACACACAAGAACTAGCCGAAAGAATCAACAAATGGGATCTCATTCTACTGAAAAGATTCTGCACAGCAAAAGAAATCACTGGCACTGCTAAAAGACAACCAACGACATGGGAAAAAAATCTTTACTAGCTGTTTATCAGGAAAAATATATTTTTGTGTTTATGTATTCAGAAATTCTGGGTAATTGTCAAAAATTTAATGACTGTTAGGATATATATATATATATATATATATATATATATATATATATATATATGCATGTACATATACATATATGCATGGCCTGTATATATTCATTTACCTAGTGGAATAGATTTTTCTCCCACATTGTGTATCATTTGTCACAGACAGAATAAAAACTGTTGATAAGAGTAGGAATCAATCTAACAAAGGAGGTGGAAGACTTCTACTCTATAAACCACAACACTCTGAAAAAGGAGATAGAAGAAATTACCAGAAAATGAAAAGACATACCTTGATCCTGGTTAAGAAGGACCAACACATCAAGATGGCTAAACTCTCACAACTATTATATAGATTCAATGAGATCTTGATTGAAATTTCATGGATCTAGACAAAATTATCCAAAAATTCATTGAGAATCACAAAAGACCTAGAATAGCAAATGCAATTCTAAGCAACAAGGGCACAGTGAGGGGTATTACGATCTCCAACTTGAAACTTTACTGTAAAGCCATTGTAATACAAATTGCATGGTACTGGCAAAGAAAGACCTGAGAATCAGTGGAATGAATTAGAAGATCCAGGAATAAATCCAGATTCACCAAGCCATCTATTCTTTGACAAAGGAGTCAAATATCCTCAGTGGAGGAAAGATAGCCTCATTAACAAATGGTGCTGGAAAAACTTGCCTTTAACCTACCAAAGCCTACAGCTAGACCTTTCTCTCTCATTATGTACATAACTAAAATCAAAGTGGATTAGAGAATTAAATGTAAGAGCAGAAACACTAAACCTGCAGCAAAACAGGTTAGGTAAATATTTTGGAGACTTTGGTTAGAGAAAGACTTTATGAACAAAACCTCTGTAGCGTGAGATGTAGCAGAAAAAAAATCAACAAATGTGATCTCTCTAATTGAAAAGCTTCTGCACAACAAAGTAAACCACCAGTAGAATGAAAAGACAACCAAGAAACTGGGAAAGAATTTTTATCAGTTATCTCTCACACAAAGGCCTACTATCTAGGATATATAAAGAGCTTAAAAAAGTCTTCCCTGAATTTCAAGACCAAGTTAAAAAATGGGTAGCTGAAATGAACAGACACTTTTCTGAGGAGGAAGTAAGAGCTGCCAAGAATCATATGAAGATATCGCTGGTTATTTGAGAGATGCAGATGAATACAGCACTAAGATTTCATATCACTCCACAAAGAAAGACTGCTATCTCAAAATTAGCCACCAACAAATGCTGGCAAGGCTGTGGAGAAAAAGGGACCCTTCTCCATTGTTTATGGTAGTGGTACAACTTCTATGGAAGTCAGTGTGGATACTCCTAAAATAACTAGGATTAGCGGTCCCATTTCACCCTGCTATTGCCCTGCAAGGAATATACAGAAAAGAATTAAAAGAACCATATAATAGTGACATATGTGCACCCTTATTCATAGCAGCTCAGTTTGCGATAGCTCCAATCTTGGAAACAACTCAAATTTCCATCACCTGGAGACCAGATAAAGAAAATGTGTTCTTTCTATAAAATGGAGTATTACTCTGCCTTAAAGAATGATAATTTTGAGTCATTTATATTCAAATAGATATAACATCATAGCATACTCATAAGTGAGATAAGTAGGTCACGGATGTGTAAATATCATACCTGTTCTCTGATATGATAAACTGAAGATGTTAATGAGTTCTAGAATGTACAATGGATATTGTGAAATAGGATATATTCAAAGGAAATGTGGTAGAGGGGCGAGTAATGAGGGGTAAAGAAAAAATGTGATGGTAATAAAAAAGGTAAACAAAGCTTATCTGTTTACAGGCTGGGGATTATAGGAAGGTTAGGGGAACACGAAAAAAATGAGAAGTAAATTGTGTCATATACTGGTATAAATTCCCAATATTGAGTGTAACCATGATATTCATATACAATGTACCAATAAAGATAAAAATTTTAAAAATAAAAAACTACAGAAAATAGAAGGCAATCATAAGTATAATTCTTTAAGGTGTGCAATCAAAAAATATTTAATAAACAAAGATCATGAAATCACACAGCCACTTTGAGAAGTAGCCTTACAATTTCTTACGCTATCTAAATAAAATTCTCCTTCCCTTTCCTTATTTCCTCCTATCTCCCATCCTCTTTTCCCTTTTAATATATTCACCCTGTTTCATAATTTCTATCATACATTCTGGACCTCATTTACATCTTTAGTTTCTCATATTAGAAATAAGATACTATATTTACATAAAAAAGAAAAAATTGATATAAAAACAAAAACGGAAACAAACCTTATGTATATAAGGGATTTGGTGTGATGAGGTTGCAGGGAATGGGGAAAAATGAGAATCAAGATATGTTATGTACAGGCACAAAATTTCAGTGTTGACTGTAATCATAATGTATATGTTAAATGTACCAATACACTAAACATAAATAAATAAATAATGTTATCTTCTGAACTGTATTTTATCAGTAGTTGTACACATAAGAGAATTTAAACTGGACCTTCAGAATAAAGGAACACACAAATGAGGAAGAAGAAGATATATATTTCCCTATTTGCAGGTAACATAATCATGGGTACGGGAAATTCCAAACAGTCCATTAAAAGCTAAACTACGCATGAACAAATTTTGAAAAACTTCAGGATATATATTTCACCAATTAGTAACACTCAAAAATACGAATAGTGAATGATTTGGCAAAAATTCATAAAATTCCTGTGTGAGTCTGATTCACAGTTCAGAGGGTCTATGTTGGAAGCTGAGGAGTCTGTTCTCTGGAGCAGAAAACTCCGCACTGGAAGCCGGGGGTGAGGTCCACGGTGATGGTGAAGCCTGGAGCTCCAGGAAAGAGTCAGAAGCAAAACGTTTTTCTCTGTCTTCTTCTTACATCCCGGAGCCTGGCTGAGTGCTCACTGGCTCTCACACCAGCACAGGTGTCTGTCTGAGGGAAATCCCTTGAAACACACCCGGAACTCGTGGTCCCTTTAACTTGGGCAGTTCTTGCTCAAGTTGACACGATCAGTTACAAATCACATTATATGTGAAGATAATCTATATTTTAGATATTTTATATTTATACAGTATCTAAAGAATACTTTTGATTTCCTATTTTTGAACTCTACTTCAATTAATGGCCATCTACTCTAGGCTAGATAGAGAGGTGGTGGTTTATTAATAAAATGAAGTATTATACTGTCATAAAGAATGATACGTTTGAGTCATTCATACTCAAATGGACGCACAAAGATGTATAAATACCATATCTTTTCCCTGGTATGAGAAACTGAAAATTTAAACATGTCCTCCAATGTAGGATAGTCACTGTAAAATAGAAAATATCCTAAGTGAAATGGGGGATAGGGGTAAATAACGAGGAGAAAGAATATATTGTGATGGTTTAAAAAAGAGGGAAACAAACTTATGTATATAGGAGGTGGGGGCTGTAGGGTGGTAGGAGAATGGGAAAATGAGAATAAAGTAGTGTCTTATAATGGTACAAATTCTCAATGTTAAGTTTGATCATGATGTTTATGTAAAATGTACCTATATTACATTATTTAAAAATGCCTTATCTACAAAAGCCTTGTTTCCCATTTTTGAACACATGCGTGTCTGATATATTTTACTTACAGTATGGTATTGAGGTGAATCTATTTAGTCAAAAATGTTTCAAGCTTACCTTTCTGGCAGAGTAGTAGTACACCACTGTTTTGAAAAACTGCATCTGCTTCATCTATTCCTTAGTTTTTGAGCTTTTAAGCAGCTTCTAAAATTTAACCCTTACAAACTGTGCCACTCTAAACATGAGTGTCCATGTATTAGAGTGATACGATGTGTTTAATCCTTTCGAAAAGATACCAAGAAAGGGAATAGCTGAATCTAAGGGAACCTCTACATCAGGGAAGTGCACTTCCTGTGAGCCTCTGGGATTTCCTCTTCACCCAGAGCTGAGCATCTTGACTTCCTGTGACTTCCTTGTCCAATTATTAATCACATGGCCGTCACAGCTACTCATGCAGGAGAGATGCTCTGATCTGTTCACAGCGGTGGATCATGAAGGGTGCCTGGTTCCTGGACTGAGTGGGTTATTGATAGGACACAGCTTCTTCCCCAGACCCACATTCCACACAGCAGCAGGATACAAATCACAGAAGTATTTATTGAACTGCTACCTATGCACTTGGGCAAGCACAAAGGGTTAGTGTTAAAAGACCTGGAGCTCTCTGTGGTGGGCCCCTTGCCCTGCATGGAGTTCAGGATCACCTTTTTCCCTTGGCATCTCTTCATGACCATCAGTGACACCTCACGCTCCTGCATGAAAGTCATTGTCACCCACATCCTCTGCCTTTTGAGCACTAGCCCTTGCTTGTCCTGTGTTTGGCTGCCACTCATCTCAGATATGACTTGTTTGTAGATGGTATCCTACTAAGACTGGGATCTTACCAAGATGTGGATGAGGTTGACTCATTCTAATTTTTGTAATAGAGACACTGGAGAGGAAAAGGGCAGCAAAGCCCCATATGTGATGAATGATGATCATGAGAGTCCTGGGAGGTGGGGCCAGGAAGAGTCTGCATCACCACCATGCACAGGACCTTTGTAAAAGGTCTGTCCAGACAATAAAATTAAAGACAAATCATAATGGGCTGACAAAACCAGTATGGAAACCCTTAGTGTTTTCTCTACACAGTCATCAAGTGCATCACCAACACATAATAACTGAGAGGAAATAAAATAGAAATCTGGGAAATCCCAGACCAGCAGCACCAAATATAGCAGATCCCACAGTGCATCTACAGGTCACAGGAGAGCACATTGTGCTGGCTCAGCCTCTTATACCACCAGCCACACAGACGTGCAAATCACACTGGGCACTGCCACAAGAAATCTTTGTCACGAGCAGGGCCAGTATGGCATCTCCTGCAGGTGCAATGAAGATGCTGTGGACCCTTCTCTGCCTGGTGTTGGCTCCTCTGGGTGAGGGTCCTGGGTTTCTAGTTGTTTACAGGGGCCTGGGAGTGGGAAGAGAAGACTCACTATGACCCTCCTTGTCCTCAGGTGTCCTGTCTGATGTGACACTTCGGGAGTCAGGACCCAGCCTGGTGAAGCCATCGCAGACCCTGTCTCTCACCTGTATTGTCACTGGGGAATCCGTCAGTAGTTCTGGGTGGAATTGGATATGGCAGCCTCCTGGGAAAACTCCACAGTAGATGGGGTACATATATGGAGTTTCAGGGAGCACATACTACAACGCAGCTTTCCAGGGCCGCATCTCCATCACTGCTGACACAACAAAGAACCAGTTCTCCTTGCAGCTGAGCTCCGTGACCACGAAGAACACTGACATTTATTTCTGTGAAGCGGCACAGTGGGAGGACATCCGTGACAGCCCACACAAAAACTTCCCTGAATGGGTCCTCTTGACCAGCAGGGGGAACCAATGATCACCAAATTCAGACCAAGACCCCAGGACAAACACAAAGTATATAGATCATCTACAGCGACTGGGGTGAAGCTCACTACCCATCAAGCCCAACTCCGCACTGATGTTCTTATCCTGTATGTGAAACACACTTCAGAATTATTTTCCAAAGATTTCACTCTTAATTCAAACGTTCTTATCAACTGAATCAATGTCTGGCACATTATAAGGTACCTTCTGGTGGAAATATGTAGCATCTCACCCAGTGTTCTTAAGCATGTGCTCTGGGAAGTGCAACACTCCATAGGAAGATCCATTATGCCTAAAAAGGATTAATTAGAAGGGGCAAAAGTAGCAAGGGATAGGAAAGGCATAAGCACAGTGCTCCTGAGATCAAATCCACAAGACTGCATGTGAGGTACATCCACATGATATACATGTGAACAGCTATGTGATGATCATAGTAACATGGGAGAAATAGTAAAAAGCAATTACTATTAATATGTTATTCAGACAAACTAACTATTTGAGATAGTATTACCTCAAACCTTATTCAGTATATAGAGAAAATTTACTATGATGTCAGACGGAGCATGTATTTTAGCACATCCATCAGGAGAGGTTCCTAAGAAGTATTAGTAAAATTCTTCCTGAGCCACAGTGGCTCCACGCAGCAATGTCCTGGCTTAGTACAAAAAAAAAAAAAAATTGTGAAAAACTAGTTGTAGTTCTGGTGAAAATGGTGAAAGATACTAATTTTATGTTCGAAAATTTATTATCCATGCCAAGGAATGCAGTAAGACTATTGGCTATAAGTTCTGCAGTATTATGGGGGAATCATGCTCCAACTCACTTTGTTCGTTGTTACATGAGTCTATTTCTTCTTTCTGGAAGAGAATAGAAGGGCGGATGAACAAAGAGAACAACTTATCAGAGGCTCATTTACCTTATGTTTCCAGATGCCTACAAGCTTCCCCCAGCCACTGCTGGCTTGTGGAGAGAGCATCAGTCACCTGCAACCACACAAAGTCAAAGCTTTGGTTGGTGAGACAGTGAGCGGCCAGGAAACAGTTACTCTAACAACAAAACCACACAACAACAGCCTCTAATCCGTTACACCACTGGTGGGTTAATCAGTAGCTGAACGGACTCTCATGGCCAATCACTTCCCACTATTTGCATTTCTAAATATTATTTGAGAACTAATTCTACAGAAGAAGTTTGTTGCATGACTCAAACCATTTCAGTTGGTGTAGGGAGTTTCTGATAGGCAGAACCTGGCAACATTTGCTAAAGTAGTAAGCTGATTAAAAGACATGTAGAGAACTAGATAGAACCCATCCCATGTGAGAGAGCCTTATTTTTCAAAGAAGTGCCGCATGTCCCCAGGAGAGAGCAGGGCATGCCCGAGAAGCCCCGCCCACCCTAGCAAGCACAGCTCAGGTCAGCATCCTAACTTTCATTTTCTCCTCCTCCTTTTCCATCGATTCATTTTTTAAAATTTATTTTTCCATCCTCTCGTTCCCCACCTCTCTACCTTTACTATTATAACTATTAAAATTTGTGAACCTCTAAAAAACAGTATATGTCATACTAATGCTGTTGAATATTTTTTGTAGAGATAAAGTTGTTCCATTTAGTAGATATGTACTATAGGTTAATAATAGGTAAACATTTGGTTTCTCTTAGCATTCATCTCATATAGATTTAATTTTATGGATAGATTATAGCATTTAATGGTATAATATAATAATATAATATCATATACCAATTGGAGGTTAATTAGAAATAGTGAAAAATAAAAAAAAATCACACATGACAAATAGCAAAAATATCCTATTTACTGAAGTAACAGCTGAAAAGTTTCAAAACAAGGTAAATAAAACATACAGATAAATGAGACATATAGAACCCAAATACAGGTGATCAGAAATTAAATTATCCATAACATATCACAGTGGGTCGAGGTGGAGATGTTGGAGCAGAAATGGATATGCAACTTGAAAGGCTCATGTCTGAAAGACTTTGAGTGTCTCAGGCAGGTGGCTAAGGTGTGTTGTGCACCACCAGCAGCAACAGCAGCTGCATGAAGGGTCTCTCCTGACATTACAATTTCAGCCACAGCTTGACGGTCTCATAGAGGACATTGTGAAAACCTCATTACACACTCATCATCTCCATCACCAGCCCATGTAGAGTCACAGAGCACAGTACAGCTTAGCCAGGGTTGGATCCCAGAGGACCAGTGCCAGACTAGACAGCCCCCATACCCAGTACAAGGTTTCAAGACCAGTCAGTAACAGTCACTGGCGCTCACATTCCTGTATGCAGCCACCAGACACACATGCAAATGAGGCCAGGTGCCAGCAGAATAAATTCCTGTCGCCAGCTCAGCTGTCATGGAGTCTGCATCCTGCAGGCACCATGCAGACACTGTGGACCCTTCTGTGCCTGATGACGGCTCCTCTGGGTGAGGGTCCTGGGGTCTCTCTATTTGTTTACAGGTTTTGGGTGTGGGAGAAAAAGACTTATCATGATCCCTCTTATCCCCAGGTGTCCTGTCTGATCTGACACTTCAGGAGTCAGGACCCAGCCTGCTGAAGCCGTCGCAGACCCTGTCCCTCACCTGCACAGTCACTGAGGGCTCTGTCACTAGTAGTTACTGGTGGAACTGGATCTGGCAGCCTCCAGGAAAAGCACCACAGTGGATGGGGTACTGGACAGGGAGCACAAACTACAACACCGCTTTCCGGGGCCGCATCTCCAGCACTGCTGACACAGCCAAAAGCCAGTTCTCCCTTCAGCTGAGCTCCGTGACCACCGAGGACAGGCTGTGTATTACTGTGCAAGAGACACAGTGAGAGAACATCAGTGGGAGCCCTGACAAAAACCTTCCTACCTTAAGTTATTTTGACCCGCAGAGGGCGCATGTGAACACCAAATGCAGAGCTCATTCCCAGGAACTAATGTAGAGGGCAGCTGTAGGTCAGCTTTCAGACTGGGGTAACAATCGCTGCCCTATAAGCTAGTTTTGGCTTTGTCATCCATATTTCCTCGAATTGACCTCTTAGGTATTAGCAAGGACAGCTACTAATTTTTGCTACCTTAGATTCCTAGAGCAGCCCTTTTTCACTGGCTCAAAACCAAATATCCATTCAGCAACATAACAGTTAAGCTCTAGACTCATTCATATGTCTCCTTACCCTGTGCATGCACTTGGTATCTAACTTGTGCACATGTTTACACATCTGAAAGGTTCTCTCTGTCACCAACCTTATTGCTCTACCTCATTCTCTTCCTGCTCAGTGGCAATGAAGGCACATAGTGAAAGAAAGGACCACAACCTTTGCAATATTACGGTAAATTGTTCTCTAGTTATGTAGTTTGGTTGGCTGATTGGTTTGTTTGTTGGTTGGTTTCTGAGTCTATTTTCAGTTGCTATAACAAAATGGATGAATGGATGTATAGACAGTCTCCTTTATAAACTATAGGAGTTTATTTAGCTTTGGGCTTGCATGTCCAAAATCACAGTAATAGCCTCTGCTGGCTTCTGGACAGAGCTTCCCACTGCACCATCACAAGGCGGATATTACACAGGATGACACAGAGCAAGCAGGACTGTGAAACACTCCTGTCATAACCCAGGCCCCCAACAGCATGACAACACATTAATCCATGAGTGGATTGCTCTGCTCACAAAGAGCTGTCTGGGCCAAATCACCTCCTGAAGAACCCATGTTCAAATCTCACTAATTGAGAAACATTTTTCCAGTGTGTAGAATTTGTGGGACAGCTCAAACCCCTACAGTTAGGGACAAGAATGCTGCTAGCAGATGGAACAAGACAACATTTTTGTTATGGTTTTCATCTAGATGTTTCTCCCTCAATGCCTCATAGAAATTAGGTAGGACTTTCTGTTTCAGACGATGATGGTGTTAAGTGGGTGTCATTACTAAACCACTACACAAGTCATTAGTTATCACCAGCCTAATCTCAGTAGTCTGAATAAGATTATAAAAAAAGCCAGCAAGATGGTGGCAAATCACTCTTGTTACCTTGCCTGCCTTGAGCTTGCCATGTTGTTCCTTCTCCGCTGTGGGTGTTGGCCATCCCTGCCTTGGAGTCAGCTGATTGGGGACTGAAATCACCTCCCCTCCAACTTTGGGGCAGGTGATTTGGCCCTGCATAGTCATAAAAGTAACTACCACAATTTGTGAAATTAATAAACCAACAAAAAACATGTAAAGAAATAGGATAGAACGTGATGGAAACAGAAACATAAAGTATACTTAGTATTTTCTCTGTAGAGGAAGCTGAGAAAGGAAATGGACTTCAGAGGTACAAGTAAGGCAGCTCATTGTGGGACCCAGTGCTGGTTTATTCTGCGCTCATTGTTCTGAGATAAGTGCAGGGGAGAAGCATCCAGTTATGCAGAGTTGAGCACAGTGGTTGTAACACACAGTCGTTCAAAGGGAATATGAGAGATGCAGACAGGAGACGTTTCCTATTTGTTCTGGCCTCAGTTTCTAGAACCGTAACAGCTTTGCTAGAGCTGGGGAATCTCAGCAGCTGCTCTTCACCTTTCTCCTGGCCCTCTAGATCTGGCTACCTGCTTGTCTTCCTGAGGTCTGAGCTCACCCGAGAGGCCTTCATGACATTTCTGTAAGTGAGAGAAGCCCACATTATTCTGTGGGTGACACTGTTTCTTCCTTCAGGCATCTCAACAAATAGATGAGATTTCATTCTGCCTTCACTTCATCAGTGTTAAAGCTGGTAATGAAAACAGATTATTGACTTCAGTTTCCACGCTCATTTCAGACTAGTCACAACACACTGATCCTTGGACTTTCACAACAGGAACAGATGGATACAAGATGAATTGGTGGGAAATGGCCCCAACTGACTTTGAGACCTCAGTATGTGTCTTCATATCACATTGATATCATCACATCTGCCTTCTGTGTGGAGTGGTTGGGAGGAGATCCTGCTATGGAAGCAGCAGCAGTGGCTCTTGTGCAGTTTTGCCCTCTCCGCCCTGCAGACCTGAGCCCTGTGGACTTGGCTGGGGCATGAGAGTACCCTGCTCAAGGTCATCTGGTGAAGGCTGCATTGATGCTGATGTAGGAAAGAGCTGGGTGTCCACCAGCAATGGAGAAGTTCAGACTGCTGCTGCGGGACTCCATATCTTAGGAGAGATCTTCCTCTGTTACATAGTCCTGTGGAGGAAGTCGGCCAGGGCTCATGTACTCCAGGCACACACACGGTCTGGTTTACAAAGTCCCACTGTGAGCAGCTGTGACTTCTAGAAGTGCTCAGGTCTGCCCTTTAACTGTCACGACACACAGTGAATCATTAAGTGTCTCTATTTGAACATACAATTGATTCTCTGAGTATTCTATAAATCAGAAAAGCTATTTTTTTAAATTTTCTTTCAAATTTACTCATATTTTTGGCATGGAGGAGTCAGTTAACACCTCTGCTAGCTGAGAAATCAGGAAGAGTCTTACTACCTCCTTGGGCCTCAGCTCCCGGGAACACCTGTTCACTTTCCACATTGCAATGACACACACATGGCTTTCAAAAGATATAATTTCCCTGTCTTGTGCTTCTTACTTCCTGGGCAACATAAACCTGTTCCCACCAGGAAGTGAGTTCATGATTTATGGGAGGAAAAGTCCATGCACACGTGTGACCAGTAGCCTCTCGCCCTGAAGCAGCTGTTCTGCTTTCTCACCATCTCACATGCTTCAGGACCTCAGTGACAGAAGCCCCTCTGTGTCACCAGAATCTCTCAGTGACTTCCCCCCACACACCACAGAGTCCTTCACTCTGGCTCAGTTGTGAGATCTGAGCTGTGTCACAGGCCTTCCCTAAACACTGTCAATATAGAGGTTGCAGAAAATGAAAACTAAAAACTGTCTGACCCAGCTAGTCTACTTCTAGACAACTTCCTAAGGTGTCAGAAGCTCCTTGTCACAGTGACACTTGCATAGCACTGTTTCTAGCAGTGCAGTTCATAATAGCTGAATCCTGGAAGGTGCCTATATATCCATCAATAGACGGATGAATAAAGGAATGCATTTAAGCACAGTGGAGCATTACTGTCCCATAAAATATTTCACTGATGTAGATCTTTTGCAAAGGGACAGCATTCAGAAAATGGAGAATAAAGGGCAAAGTGAAGAAGGGCAAGGATTAAAAATGTCATTGCTTCTCAGCCTTTTGGCTAAGATCAAGGATTAAAATGTCACCTGTTGAGTTTTTGTCTAGCGGGGCTGGAGGCCAGTGGTGATTCAAGGCTGTTCTCTAAGGGTGATCGTCAAGGAGGTGAGTGCATTCACTGCTGAGCTGGAAGATTTTGAATAGACACAATCTCATTCAACAGCAAATGTTAAACGTGAGGTTATTTTATATAAATTAAAATGCAAAATACAAAGAAACTATAAATGAAATACCGGTTCACAATAAGTAACAATTGCACATTAACCCTCAGATATTACCCAACACAGAACTTACTGTACAAATGCTATAATCCATCCCAAAATAGATATTTTTAATTTCATTTAAATTTCTTCATACATATAACAACTCTCCCAAAGAATGTAATCATTAAATAATGCAAACATTTACTAATAGAAAAAACAAAATAGAATAATATTTTTATCCAAATTATTAAAACAGCAAGAGGCTCATGCCTGTAATCCCAGCACTCATGAGGCAGAGGCAGGAGGATTGCTGTGTTCAAGGTTCATCTGGCCTACATAGTGAGGTCAGAGCCAGTCTGCACAGCAAAATGAGACCCTGTCTCAAAAAAAATCCACAAAGTGGCACATACTGACTGACTATCACATGGCATTTTATATATGCCCACATGATGAATATTTCAATCATGGGAAGCATATCTGCCTTCTCAAATATTTATCATGAGTGGAAGAGACATTACAAAGACTGGGTTTATGGCACCAATATCACTCTAAGCTCAGAGTCAGAGACATCACAACAAAATAACACTGGCATATCTCTGAGGAGCCTCATTACAAAACTATGAGCTGACAAATTTTAACAGCCTATTAAAATCATTATACATCATGACTATATTGGTTATACCTGTCAAGAAATCAGACTTCAAGACAAACAAATCCATAAACATGGCATGGTGCATCTACCAAATAGTGGCAGAAACGTGTAACTATTTCAATATATATAGAAAAACTTTTGAAAGACTCAAAATCCTGACATGGCAAGATATGTAAACAAATACTATGTAGATAGTGCATGAAAAGTAAAGGCTCTGAATGTCAGACACACAGCTGACATTACACTGAACAGGGAAAGGTGGAGACTATATTTCTGCAGGATCAGAAACAAGACAAGTGCACTTGACATATTCAGCATAATACTTGGATCTCTAAACAAAGCAAGCAAGAAAAAAAACAAAAACACACAAATGAGGAAGAAAATGTGATATTTTCTCTATTCGCAGGTGATATATTCTTGGGGAAGGAAAATTCTAAACACCACCAAAAACTGGAAGAATTCATGAAAAAAAATTTAAAAGGTTCAGGATAAAATATTTCACTCATTAGTAATGCTGAAAAATACTAATGGTGAATAATATAAATAAAATCAAAGCAGTGAACTATTGATATGGTTGACATGTAAAATATTGATAAAACAAGTAGAATTTAAAAAAATAATTTGATGGATTTATGTATGCAAAGGTTGATATATTTATTTACATGCACATTGTATCTGTTAACCAAGCATTTCTGGAATACACACACACACACACACACACACATATGACATTATGTAAATTAAACAGATGAAAGGTTCTTTTGGCTCAGAATTTCAGATGATTTTGTCTCTGGTTTCACAGCCCTGATAGCTGCCATCCTTCCAAATCCTGTTAAAGCACCTGTCAGTGACCAAAATCCTTCTATTCATTCTTAGCTCCAGCAGGTGACACTATCTCATTATGGTGCCATATGCAGAGGACAAAGCTTTAAAAGCAGACTGGAGGACATCAAAGCTGAAGTTATCATGCAAATCAGAGCAACACACACAAGTCAAGTGCTCGGTATAAACATACCAAACTCATACTTCACAAAACGAAGCACAACAAAGTAAAATAAAATGCATAGAAAGCCATAATACATCCCTAAACACAAAAATACTGGAGGAATCTGTGGAAGATTATGTAAAGATATTCAAAAGGCAAGCCACAAGTAAAGAACATTCATAAGGCTTTTGGTGCAAGATGAGTTGCCTCAGGGTACAGAGAAAATATTTAAATTCTATGGAAGAAAGCCCTGAATCACATGACAAAAGGTGTTAAAAATGTCAACATCAATTTCAGCAATGAAAAGACAGGGAAGAAAAATAAGAAGTGGAAAATGTAAAATACTAGTTATCATAAAGAAAATTGAATTTAATAAAGAAGAGATGAAAGAGACTTATTAATGAAGGATGAGGGTCCCAGGGTGGATTGAAAGAGCAGAGCTAATGAAGGTGAAAATAATTAAAGTGCACTCTATAGATGTTCAAAGAGGCAAAATGAAAGTTTCTAATCCATATAATTATTAAAAACTAATAACAAATTAAACATGATTAACTTAAAGTTCACACTTGGTACAATGTGTGAAAATAAAGAGTGTGAAATCAAGTGTCTATGATGATACACGGCATCATGTCTTGTTTACTCCTGAGGAAACACCAGCATGCACAGAACCTTCACGGAAGGTCTGTCCAGAAAATAAAATTAAAGCTGCAGCACAATGGGCTCACAGGAGGGAAACCCTTAATATTTTCTCTGCACAGTCACCAAGTGCGTCATCAACACATATAGCATCAGAGGGGAATAAACTAAAAGCTCAGCAAGGACTAACTCCCAGACCAGCAGTACCCACTGCCCCGCACCTAGACTCTGGAAAGCACATCACGCTGGTTCAGCCTCTTATACCACCAGACACGAAGACATGCAAATCACACAGGGCACTGCCAGAAGAAATCTCTGTCACCAGAGGGGCCAGTGTGAAGTCTCCAACCTGAAGACAGCATGCAGACGCTGTGGACCTTCTCTGCCTAGTGGCAGCTCCACTGGGTGAGTGTCCTGGGTCTCTAGTGGTTTCCAGGGTCCTGGAGTGGGAAGGACAGACTCCCATGACTGCCCTTGTCCTCAGGTGTCCTGTCAGATCCTACGCTTCAGGAGTCAGGACCCAGCCTGGTGAAGCCATCACAGATGCTGTCCCTCACCTGCACTGTCACAGGGGGCTCTCTCCGTGGTTACTACTGGAGTTGGATCCGTCAGCCTCTTGGAAAAACTCTACAGTGGATGGGAAGAATAGATGGTGGTTCTGGGAGCACAAACTACAACTCAGCTTTCCAGGGCCATATCTCCATCACTGCTGACAAAGCCAAGAACCAGTTCTCCCTGCTGCTGAGCTCCGTGACCACAGAGGACACGGCCGTGTATTACTGTGCAAGAGACACAGTGAGAGGACATCAGTGTAAGCCCAGGCAAAAACCTCTGTGTAGAGATGCTTATGACCACTAGGGGAAGCCAAAAACCACATAGTTCTGAGATCAACCCAATCAACAAACACAGATTATCTATCTAGATCAGCTTTAAGGACTGGGGTGAAGCTTACTACCCATCCAGCCATTCTTGATCATATTGCTCACATATCTTCTAGTTTGTGAGTTATATAGGAATCACTCTCACCTTTCTCAATTCTTGATGTCTATGGCACCCCTTATCTCTGGAGTGAAGAAACATATTTTGGTTGGCCTACCTGCCTGCTCTGCTCTGGACTCATCCATACGACTCCTCACTCTGCATCCGCCCTTGTAGGTCTAATCAATGCCCCATATTTACAGGAAGGAAATTCACCTCTGTCACACACCTTGGCCTACTTGGCCTTTTCCTGACCTATTTCAGTCAGGGAACCACAGTCCCTCAGGGAGACCCTGGGATCTTCCCTGACATCTCTTTCATTCTCACATCCACACCTGTGTCTTGAGCTCCTGACTGTGTCCAACTCAGATCCACATTCACAGAGAAGGTACCATGAAGTGCCCACAAGTACTATTGGTTTAAATGCAAGCTGTTGGCTGAGCTGGCTGCTCCTGAAAGCTGTACACAGATCTCATGTTTGTGCCTTTTCTGGCTTCTAGGAGCTGCATGTCTTCCTTAGTAGGTCCCCTCCTCAATCTTCAGAGCACATCACTGGAATCTGTATTCTCACAACACCTTACCTTTTCCTCTGGCTCTGACTTTTGTCTTTTCATCTATACAAATACTTTCAATGGTACTCGGTCTATTGGGTTGCACAGGATAAAAACTCCCCTCAAGAACGTTGATAGAACCACATCCACCATGTGGATGTTGCCACGATCAGGTCACATAGTGACAGGTCATGGGAAGGTACATGTGGACACGTGGAATGGACTCCACTGGCCTGAGTATTTCTCCTTCTCAGCCTCCTTCCCCTCCAGAAACAGCCTACACCCCGCTCAAGAAATATGTTGTTTAGTGAAAGATCCAGCAAAAACTATGCCCATGGAACTCCTCTGAATTATTTTTTATCCTCACACTTTTTTTTCAACACATTTTTGTTTTACATATATCATTACATAGGGTGTGTTCACTTCCTAGACCCACTTGAAAACATATCGAATATTATTTCCTCCATCCTGGATTTCAAGTGAGATTTTGTATATTCCATTGCCTACCATTATAATACCTATGTTGACTTTTTAAATATCAGAAAATTCTTTCAGAATGTTTATTCTTCAGATATTCATTAACTTCTAGCTCATTATATGATATATTTTATATTTTATATGATATATTTTAACGATTTGAATATATTTAAACTATTAGAAGATTCAGCACCATTTATAGATCACCTCTCCAGGGTGACTTCTGGGGGTTTGATATTCAGGCTGCCTGTGATGCCTCTTTCCAGTCCTTTGCTGTGGTTTCCAATGACAGGACTTCACTAGAGATGCCCTGGTCCTTGTCAAGCAGGCATCTCATAGACAGTGTCCTACTCCTCACTGCTGGGGTTCTGTCCTCTCACAGCATCTCTCAGTTTGGCATTGATGGTGCTCATGGATGGGACCAACTTTGTTGGACAGGAGCTCAGGGTGCTGTTTTCTACTAATCTATTCTTCCTCTCTGTGAGTACTGTATTTCTCTTGGCTTCATGTCTGAAGCAAATTTAGAATCTCTCTAGAACTTAAGCATGTAAATCAGTGCAGGTATTAATTAGCTCAACTGGGCCACTGCACTCCGTGGTCACACTTGCCAACATCATAGTGTACACAATAAATGCAATTTATTTCATCCATTAAAACAAATATTTATCTTCTACAATGATCCTCCCTTAGGTGAAAACCTCAGTTCCAATCCCACCTCCACACGGGTCTCCCTATCCTATGTATGAAAAACACTTCAGAAATGTATTGTTTTCCCGAGATTTCACTGTCTTTTAAAATGTTCTTATCAACTGTATATATGTCTGGGATATTATAGGCCCATTTGTTGGTGGGAATAAATACCATCTCACCCAATATTCTAATTCATGCACTCTGGGAAGTGCAACACTCCCTAATAAGATCTCTTGTGTTACAAAGGGATCAATGAGAAGGTTGATAGTAGGTTAATATTTGCTTTCCCTTAGAGTTCATAACATAAATATGCATCTCTTTTCTATAGACATATTATAAAACTTAATGCTACAATTAATAATGATAGAATATAATATCCAGATTGACATATGTGCTCCTAGTACCTGGTTTTCTTCACATGCCTATATATACATATTAATTTACAATCATTAACAATAGTACACCCTCAACATTCCACAACCTGTTGTGTCATTTAAATGGAAGTGTTGAATCTCAGGTGTGTCACAAAGGCCAGAACCTCAGAGGACATCAGTGAAGAGTTCTGCACACTAGAAACACAACTTTCCCCTGCAATAAACCAACAAGTCTCAATGCAAAGCAAAGAAATAAGTAAAATAGAAACACAAGAGGACAATTCAACAAAATGCACACCAGGAATCGCAACTCTCCTCATGATGATTCATGTAGCATTAAAGGGAAAGAAACTGAAGAGCTGAAACTGAATTATTCAAGATAGTATTAGGAGAGATAACAGAAGAGTTCAATTATATCATGGACAAGGGCACAGAAGAGACAAATTACAAGATATAGGGCCGTTGTAATTATTGACAGGTGTAAAGACACTTAAAAAAGATAGAAGAGCTAAACAAAATGAGGCAGAACACACAAAAATGAAATAGGGTCCATAAACAGCTCCAAGGTAAACTCAGAAATTAAGTTTTCTCTTGAGACTAAGGGGTGCAGAAGAGACCAATATGAGGATGGAGTCTCAGCATTAGAATGCAGAACAGTTGCAAGAGATGCACTGAAGAGAGATTCCTAAAGACAAACAGAAGACATGAAAATAGGCACATTAGCTCCTAGGTGATACAAATGTGCAATCTAAGGTTAATTAGAATTAGTGAAAATTGAAAAAAAATATATATCTCCTATGGAAAATGACATAAATATTATGTTTATTGAAACAATAGCTGAAAAAATATAAACGCAGAGATGAGTGAAACATATAGAGTCCCAAATACCCATGGTCAGTAAAGAAATTCTCCACAATACATCACAGCTGATAGAGATGGAGATGTTGGAGCATAAATCGATATGAACTATGAAAAGCTCTTATCTGAATGACTGTGAACATCCCAGGCAGGTGTCTAAAGTGTATTGTTGTGGCAGCAACAGCACCTGCAGGAAGGTCTCTCCAGAAATTATAGCTTCAGCCAAGCCCAATCGTCTCATAGAGGACAGGAGGGAAACCCTCTTGATACGCTCATCAGCTCCATGACCAGCCAATGCAAAGTCACAGAAAACAGCACAGCTTATACAGGGATGGATCCCGGATGATCAGTGCTGAATTAGAACCATGAGCTAAGTGAACCCCTCTTCCTGAGTGGATGGATCCAATCACAGATTATTGGATTAACAGACTGGTGAAGAGACGTTGTTATAAGAGTGTTCTCTTGGCAACTTGCTCTGTCTCAGAACATATTATTCACTTTTTGATGGCACAGTGGAATGAGCAAAGGAGGGAGTGGGGATTTAGTGACATAATGTGAAATGTTCAGAAGCATCTGACTGGAAGCACCTGGAGATGGCTGATATGCGGGCACATAGCTGATCAGCAAACGGGGATGTAAACGGGAAAGTTACTTCTTATCTTCCTTGGAGATTCAAAGTATGTTGAGACTGGGTTGCAAATAACCAGCAGGCCATCAACTCAGAGAAAATTCATAACTCAGGGGGAGGAGTTGGTTTGGAGTCAGGTTGACCTTGTTAAAAAATGCAATGGCAAATTCTGCTATTTCACAGACTAAGACTTAAATCTCTAGCATTCCCCCTTACCAAAGGAGGAATGTAGCCCAGCTCAGCTATCTGACATCCATGTTTGGTTCAGATCAAACTGCTAAGATGAAACAGTACAGCCAAGTTATACAAACACAAGAAGCATGCACCATATGTATATAACCTAGTAGAATGGATGGTAATACCTAGAACAGGTTTTTTATTTTTTTTAATTGAATTCTTTATTGGTACAATTTATATACATCTCAAAATCACATATAACATTGGGAAATTTGTACCAGTATATGCCACAAGTTAATTCTCATTTTTTACCCATATCCCTAACCACTCCCCCCTCCTCCCCCTTTATACATGCTCTTTTATTTTCTTTCTGTATCATATTTATACCTTCCCCTCATCACATTCCCACACCAAGTTTCCTATAGAAATATTCCACTCTATAAAAGCTGTCCTACTTTCTAGAACTCTTTTGCATCTACAGGTGTTCATGCCAAAGAGAAGATCCGGGAATTGTCTATCTGTGATCTATTGATTTCACTTATTAGTATATCCTCCAGATGTCTCCATTTGCACCTAAATGGATCGATCTTGTCATTCTTTATGGCAGAGTAATACTCCATTTTGTAAAAAAAAAAACACATCTTCTTTATCCACTCTCCAGTTGATG
>PVIC010030050.1:0-22150 GCA_004025085.1 Thryonomys swinderianus
TGTAATCCCAGCACTCGGGAGGCAGAGGCAGGAGGATTGCTGAGTTCGAGGCTTGCCTGGATTACATAGTGAGCTCAGAGCCAGCCTGAACTACAAAGCGAGACCCTGTCTCAAAAAAAAAGGAAAAAAAAGTCATAATGAGAAGCTATATGGTAATAGCATCACTCTTAGATGGAATTTAAACTGGGTTGAGGTCTGTGATGGTTTGTATCTAGATGTCCCCCAAAGCCTCATGCACTCATAGGTGGAGCTTTGAGGTGACTGGATCATGGGGGCTGTGATACTCATGAGAGGACTGGTCCTCTGATGAGTTTATGGCCAAATGTGATGTTGATGAGTGGAGCCTGGTTACAGGAGCACGGCCACTAGGGGGCGTGGTCGGAAGAGTCTACCACCCTCCTCCTGCTTCCTGCTCAGAGCCCAGAGCTGTTCATCCTCTGCCATGCCATCCTGCCTTGGAGCCAGCAGTCTATGGACTCAAATTTCTAATGGACCAAAATAAACCTGTCCTTACAGTTGTTTCCTGTCGTTACTGTTGTTTCCTATCATATCTCAGCAACAAAAAATAACTAAGAGCTGAAATTTGAAAACAGATGAGCAAGGCAAAATGGGGAGTCAGGAGGCAGGGAGAAGTCTTCAGGCAGAGGGACAGACATGGAAGGAGCTTGGCAGACACATAAGTCCCAAGCAGAGAGCAAAGGGGGTATGGGGATGGCAGGGTAGTGGTGGACAAACACCAGGGTCCTGCACAGTCCATCAACACGTATTCACTAAGGGCTCAGGGTGTGCCCGCTCTGGGCTGGACCAGACAGGCCACATACAGGCTGAAACAGAGGGCTGCATAGGGCCCCTGCCCTTGATCCACTGATCCTGATGATGCTGTGGGTAGGACAAGCCAGAGAGGAGGGTACAAGTGTGGAGTAACAGGAGCCACCCCTAATTAGAAGTGGGAAATGTAAGAGAGAGACAGTGTCTGGAAAGGGGTGACTGGGGCCTGAGCAGCTGAGGACTGGAAACCCTGTTCCCACCTGGCTAGAGCCACAGAGTCCATCTGCAAAAAAAAGACCCAGAGTCCTCTGGGGCATTAACCTCGAAGGCTCGTGTCTCCATGATGGAAAATTGGTCGTGGAGAGCACAGCCTGCCTTGAGAGAACTCAAACCCCGGAGCCACACCTGTCAAGATGCTGACCTCAGTGAGAACATGATAGGATGGGAGTTGGGACAGAGCATCACGCGGGTTTTCAACAAGCTGGCAGTGATCACATTAATGTCCTTTCCCTCCAGTCACACATCTGTCGTGACTTTTCCATACCCATTCTAAGTGCCGTGGTGAGAAGCACAGGGCTGGGGCAGCAGGCCACGCGGCCGGAGTGCACAAGCGTATGCATGCTGTAGGGGCACGCTGAGGCTGCGAGCAGCCAGGTCAGCGCCAAAAGCCAGTTCCTCAAGCAGCTCCGGTCAGGGGCTCCCCTCCTCGCCTGATGGGGTGTCTGCAACGGGATACACTGGCTGGAGCCTGCCCACGTCACACTGCGTCTCCTCGACTAGCGGACAACCACGGTCACCTTGCTCACATTCACTCCCCTTCTCAGCCCTCGTGTTCTAAGTGAAAACACTACTGCTCTGACAAAGCGACCGGATTTAAACTTTCTGTCACATAACTTTAAAAAGAAGTAAATCCCACCCTTACTTCAGACGGGCGGCATGCAGTTGGGGGGCAGTTTAAGTTCCAGCTGCACCGGAGGGCCCAGGCCATGCCCTCCAGCACCCAGTATCCTCCAGCCCCAGTAGCCTCCAACGCCCCCAGTGCCCGGAAGCCCGAGTCCTCAGCAGCCCCAGTGCCCCAACACGGCCCTGGCCCTGGGAAGCGGTGGCGCTCCAAGGAAGGAGGAGGAACGGCGCCGCCCTCCGCGCTCGCGGGAAAACACAGATGTGGAAAATCGCAGGCCGGGTGACCACCATGGTGGCTGCGATGGTGTCAGAAACCAGGGCTGGGCGCGATGGGGAGCCCACCAGAGCCAGAGCGGGACACCCCTTCCCGCACCCTGCAAACACAGGGCGGAGTGAGAAAAGTCCAGTTAAACGACGTTCCCGGGAACAAGGGAGATGCCCCATTCAAACATGGCGCTCACATGCGCACCGATAGAGACGCCCCTATCAAATATGGCGTCCACGGACACAGAAAAGCGCTCCTCACGAGTAAACCCGCAGACACCAGGACTTCCGGTTCCAGCATCCCGCCCCCAAATCTAAACCCAGGGAGTCGCGCCCCTCCTGTTACGTAACAGCAATTGTGTTGGATCACGTGCCTGATGACGCTGGGCTGTGATTGGCTAGGTCCATGGTGACGCTTGACGCGGCAGTGCCGGGGTTTGAGGCCTTGGGGTTGTTGCTCTGCTGAGGTTCGGGCGCGGGGCGGCAACGCCGCTCTTACTCATGAGGAGCAGAAAGGTGAGGGGTTGCAACTCACAAGGGTACGCCCGCCGTCTGAGGCGTCAAAGGTGGGCGGCCTCCGCCTGGTCTCGCCCCTGGCAGTGGGGGTGCTCCACGCCGTACCCCAGAGTGCTGGTCTTCAGGCCACGCCTCCGGGGGGGTTCTTGGGTCATAACCTCAGGGAGGGGTCCCAAGCCACGCCCCCGGGCCCCATTCTGAAGGAGGAGCTCCAATCTGGCCTTTTCGGGTGGGCTCTTAAACTGCTTCCTTAAGGTTAGGGCAGGCAGGCTCTTCGCCATCTTGGGGTTCATGTGCCTCCACTGATGCCCCCAAGGAAGGTGCTCAGCACCAGCATACGAGGTCAGCTGGAGGCCCTCTTAGGTCAGGTGGGTTCAACCCGAGGGTGGTTGGGATGGGCCAAGCTGGAGGGCCAGGGGCCGCAACTGAAGCCAAATCACTTCGTTGAGGGGCCCTTTGACCTGGCTCATAGGGGCAGTCCATTCTGTCTTTCTGGGGCTCTAGACAGCAAACAGTTGGATCTTGTTAGTACCCTGCCTGATGATCACTGCTGGTATCTCACTATGCAGGCCAGTGATCCTCCTGCATCAGTCTCCCAAACGCTGGGATTACAAGCGTGTACCAACACGCCCAGGTATTTGGTTGAATGTTGAGGCCCATGCACTGGTAGTTACAGATGTACATATGCCTGGTTATGAGCTGTCTGTCTGCTGTTTGCCATTCTTCGTTTGCATAAGTGAACACTTTCTACTTAACTTTAACATAATGACTTATTTCACCATACTTTGTGCTGTTAGCTATTTTACCATATACATCTGAGTTGTGGAAGCTTGACTCCACAAAGAAGACAGCACTTCCTGTCAACCACCTGCTGTGGTGTTCTTTCAGACTGCGAAGCATCTGCTGCTGCTCCAAACAGCAGCACAGGTTAAAATCCTGACTGTGTGTCTGCAGCCAGCTCCTAAGCCTGGCTCACCCACATACTATCGTTTGTAAAGACCGTACATCTCTGCATACATTTTACAGGTATTACTGTGTGCAGTTAAATCACTGAGGTAGAGAATGGCTAGGAATGTAGCTCAGCACTCCCTGGGTCCAAGTCCCCATACCCCTAAAAAAGTTAAAGTGTCATTTACCAGGAGGCGATTACCTCAGCTGGTGCCATTTTTTGCGGCTCTGAGGTACTGTCAGGTACTCTGAGGTCACTGGTTTGAGCCTGAAGAACTTCCTTCAGCCTTTCTTTGGAGAAAATCTCCTGGAAACTCTCTAAGCTTCCACTTATTTTGCCTTTATTTCTGAAAGATAACTTTGCTGAATATAGGATTGTTACCATTTTTCCTTTCAGGACTTTGAAGATGTTGGGATGTTCTGTCTTGTGGTCTCCACTGCTTGTGCTGGGGCTCCAGTTCATTCCTAAGGCTCTGTGCCAACAGGATGGGGAATGCTGCTTTCAGGGTTCTTCCCTTTTTAGTGAAGTATGGTCAGTGGATTTATCCTGCTTAACCTGTCTGCATTATTCCTGCTGAGAGTTCACTAAGACTCCTGGATGTCTGGATTGTTGTTTTTAATAAACATTGTAAGCTTCTAGCCCTTGTTTCGTCACATACTCTTCCTCACCTCCTTTTCTGCTTGGCCCATCACATGTATGCTGGTGCACGTTACATTGCCAGCACCTGAGTGGCCTCTGCTGTTCCTCCAGTGTTTGGTCTGATCTTTGGTTTCCATGTTCTGCCCATCTACCTTCATGTTTGTTTATTCTTTTTTTTTTTTTTTTTTTTTTGAGACAGGGTCTCGCTTTGTAGTTCAGGCTGGCTCTGAGCTCACTATGTAGTCCAGGCAAGCCTCGAACTCAGCAATCCTCCTGCCTCTGCCTCCCGAGTGCTGGGATTACAGGTTTGAGTCACCACGCCCGGCGCGTTTGTTCATTCTTCTGCCATGTGTTCCTTGTACTTTTCCATCTCCAGAATTTCCATTTGGTTATTTCTTGTGTGTGTGTTGTATTTTATGTATGTGTATATGTACATATACTCAGACACAATCTCTTATGTGCTGTGACATTGTTGTATCTTTCTTCTTCTTGTCCCCTTGCCCCTTCAACTTGTCTGTGACAGCTACTTGAAGTCTTTGGTACATCTAACATCTGGTCACTTTTAGAAAGGAAGCCTTTGCTACTTTTATTTCTTTCCTATTTCTTTACATGCTTCATAATTTGTGTGGAACACTGGACACTGTAGTTAATATACTTTGAGCCTCTCTAATCCAAAAGTAAACTACTTCAGAATAGGGTGTTTTTCAGCCCAACACATCATGCTCAAAAAGTTTCGGACCCTCAGATTAGGGCCACTCAACAGGCACAGTCTATGCAGATATCCCAGAGTCTCTCCCGTCAGAATCTTTGAAGTGTGGTTTCAAAGCCACTGTTGTCACTGTGACCACACTGTTGCTGGGGCTCTTCTGATGTATAGCTCCTTCACCCACCTGACCTGCAGCCCCTGGCTGGGGGCCGTGGACTGGGCTACCCCATCCTTCTATCCCTGATTGCTATTTGCTTTCTCTGCTCTTTTAAAAAATCTCTCCAGTTGTGGGTCACAGAACCTTGAGTTGTGCTTGGTTGGGCCAGAGGTACGAAGCTCCAGTCTGCCGAGTAGAGGTGAGGTACCCTAAGGTTCTAAGCTGCCTCATTTTCCTTTTGTGTTTGGCTCCCCTGCTGTTGGACAGAGCACTTCCCCCTGTCCTCTCCTGCCTCCCCAGGTCTAGGCCTGTTTGACCAGTGTCTACCTTTGTTCCTCAGTTTTATTCAATTGCTTCTCTTTACTATTCACTTTTATTTTCAAATTTTCAAATGAGCTTTAAAATGTGCACTATGGCATCCTAGCCTGGTTTGTGGAACAGAAAAAAAAGAATTCATGGAAAATGTGAAATGCAAATAAAATCTGTAGTTAACGGTAGGATGCTGATACTCATTCTCAGTGCAGCCCTGTGCTATTCTGCTACTTTTCCAAAAGCCTAAACTTATTCTTAAACCAGGTTACTTTAAATGTTCTGACTGAATTCAGGACAACACAGAGCTGAGCAATGTGCAGACAGTAAGAGCTATGAGACAGAAGCTGCTTGCCTTAAACTATGATCAGGACTGTAGTTCAGGGGAGGATGTGTGAGGGCGCCTGGCTCATGCTGGGTCACGCTGGCTGCCGTGGGGGCCTGTGACCTCATATAAAAGCGTAAGGGCTCAAGGAAAGGCTTGTGCTGCTTTACTCCAGGCACTCTGAAGTGACCTCATGTCCAGCAGGCATCCAAGGTAAGGGAACAGAGAATTGCAGCCCCCAGGACGGTGGAGCACAGATCCTATTGCTGTGCTAGGCGCACATTCCAGCGTGGCTGGCCTTCCCTGCAAGGAACTGTGCGAGGAGGCCTCCGCACTTTCTGGGGCCAGTGCTCTGACTGAGCCTCGCTGGTCTAGCTCATAGGTGGAGTGCGATCTTCACCGCGCCTGAGAGCCCGAAGTTGCTCTGCAGACATCGTGGCCCCTGCACAGGACATCACCGGCTCCACATCCCCCAAGACGGCACGCCTGGTGAGCCTGGTACCAGAGAACACTGTGGTCTAGACAGAGCTGTTAGTTTGAGATGGGCTGTTAGACATGAATGTTGCTTAGACACCAGGGAGGCCATCTTGGATGCACGACAGCAGTGTCACAGACCTCTGAGGCAGTGCACTCCACAGGCCAGGGGTACTTTCCGGCATTTGCCCCCAGCACACATGTTCAGCACATGGCCTCACCGCCTCACCCTCTATAAAGGCCATGAGCGAGAGAAGGGTCAGGGGGGCTAGGAAAGGACTTTAGATCGTGTGCTGTTTAACATAGGGCAACTACTTCCGAAGAGTCTATCCCTGAACTCAGCCCGAGGTGGCCTTGCTTCCCTGAGGCCATAGCCAGGGCTAGGGCACAGCTGTACCTCAGTGATGAAAGTGTCTCGCTCTGGGAATGGCCTGTAAAGTTCTGTCAGAGCCACCTTAGCAAATATTTGCAGAGCATGTGGAACGTGGCAGCACTGCTTGGTAAATGAAGCCATATTTCTTGCCTTTGTAGAGCTTGCTTCCTTCTGGAAGAGTGAAAATGGAGTCTTTTATTACAGCTTATCAGGAGAAAACACAACGGGACTTGTACCTAGTTCTGCTCTCAGCCATCAACTTGGATGCTTCCCGTTAGTGGCAGCCAAGTGACAGTGTCAGAGTTGTGGTTTCAGCACTCACGCAGTCTCAGGCAGGAGGAGACAGAAGCCTTGGGGTGGAGACTTCCTACGTCTGTGTGGGTTTCCTTACATTTTTCTTTCTGGTCAGACTTCCTCATCACACAAGGCCCCAGACAGGCGAACTTCAAAGAAGTTCAAGTATGACAAAGGTCACCATGTGAAGACAGAATTACAGAAACTGGTCACTAAAGGTGACAGCGCTGCTTTGGCCAAAGTGGCGTCCAGGGCTCCTTCTAAAGACAGGTCTTCAGAAGGCGGCACGTTGCTCCCACCTGGTGACACTGCTGTCCCCACACCCCAAGAGGCTGCAGCTCTTCCCCAAGGTGGCTGCCAAAGTACAAGTGACACTGTCTCCACTAAGACTGAGGCTGGCCTGTCCCCACCGGAGCCCTGTGGCTGTGCAGCCAATGAGGAGTCAAACAGGAGTTCCCAGGGGCCCCCCGAGCCAGCACCAGCCGGCGGGGAGATGCAGGCACCCCTGCTGCAGATGGACAGCAGCATCTTTCTAGATGATGACAGCAACCAGCCTCTCCCCGTGAGCCGGTTCTTCGGGAACGTGGAGCTCATGCAGGTAAGAGCAAGGCCTCCATCCTTCCACCAGCACTCAGGCGGCTGACTGCGCCCCCATGTATGTCCTCCCCACTTCTGCACTGTGTGTAAGTAATGTCTCAAAAACATTAGCAACTTCAACACAAGAAAAGCTAGGACCTCTACTCGCTGAGGTCACTGTCTCCCTCTCCCCACCTGAGAACCAACGCCAGCTGATACCACAGTGAAAGGCTCCTGGGGGGCCCAGCCACAGCCCACAGGGTGTGTCGTACCCCTTCTGTAGGCTGGGGAAGTCAGATACAGTGCTTTTGCTGTCTTGTTCTGAGTGGCCTCTTTCCTTCTGAGGGACAGGAGTCAGACAGTCATTTCTGCCCTGCAAGACCCAGAGCCAAGCAGGGTGCGTGACAAATGCAGGTGCACATGTGACATCTCTCCAGACTCAAGGTCCTGTTTTCTTCCCCCCTAAGGACCTGCCCTTGGCCTCTTCATCTTGTCCTTCGATGAGCAGAAGAGAATTCAGGAAAATGCATTTCAGAGCCAAAGATGATGAGGATGACGAAGATGCAGAAATGTAGACGACACACCGTGATTTTTTTTTTTTTTTGCCTATTTCACTGTTAACAATTTGACAATCAAACCATAAGGTTTATATAAAGTGCATCTCTGAGAGAATGTGCCCTTAGTGAAACTTTCAAAGTAACCCATAGAAATGAACAGCACAGGGCCGGAGGGTTAGCTCAGTGGTTCCGGCGCCTGCCGCGCAAGCGCAAGGTCCTGAGTTCGATCCCCAGTAACCACATATAGTGCTGGGTGTGGAGACTCACACCCACCAACAATCAACACCGTATACCACAGTGCCGGGCGTAGTGGCTCACGCCTGTAATCCCAGCACTCGGGAGGCAGAGACAAGAGGATTGCTGAGTTCGCTACAGCTTGCCTGGGCTCCATAGCGAGCTCAGGGCCAGCCTGAACTACAAAGCAAGACCCTGTCTCAAAAAAAAAAAGAAATGAACAGCACAAAATGCCAGGCACCTAGGGAGATCTTGCAGGACCACAAGCTGCCACTGCTGTGGGCTCAGCATTGAGTGAAAACAATCTCTGTAAAAAAAAGCTCTTCACTGAAGTTCAGCACATAGGTAATATGCAAGCTTACTGTCCACTGCTGAAAGCTGAGGAGTCTTGAGATTAATTCAATGCCGGTCACTAAAGGACTGTCCTGTATTGGTGAATGTGAAACTTCTGACTTGGAAAACTGCCAAATACACATGAGAAAGGAATAAAATATATATTTTGAAAATGTTTAAGAAGTGTACCTAACACTCCATTCCTTCCTCATGTGTGAGAGCTAAGGGAGGAAATGAGGCCTGTCCATGGCTGGGACCGCCTGTCAAGCCCATGAAACAGCGGGAATAGTGAGGCCTACGGCAGGCTTGCACCCCTTCCTTCCTCTTGGGTACTTCTTCCTCACTTAGCTCAGCCCAGAAAGGGCATGGAGAAGCAGGTCCCTCCCTGCAGTGGGTGCCTCAGGACATGCCTCACCAGGACAGTAGAGGGGCCTTTTCCAGGCTCTCCACCGCCAGCTGTTCGAGGGGGAGGGTGGGCCTAGGTCCCCAGATAAGCAGGAGCCTCTGGCTTGGTGACCATAGCCAGCCGTGACCTCTAAGCCACCTGCCCTTGAAGTACACAGTGTTTAATATGACAGATACACCAGAGCAAAATGCACCTGAAGTGCCCTGGCAGAATTATTCAGCACTTTTCAATCCAAAACCTGCCCCCGTCCCCACATAAGTCACTTTCCTGCAGTCATTCGAGCTTCCATGGTGATCATTTTCCCATTAACTGTGACCTTCACTTACTCGGAATAATTGTGTGATTTATTGATTGAGGAATTAGACTTCAAAACGTCGCTTGTAAAGTCATTTTCTGATAGCCAGAGAAAATAAAGTACAACCTTCACTTGCTGCACTAATGTCGATAAAAAATAGCACCTGTTGAGAGGCAGCAGCGCAGCCTCAAATGGGAGCATTTTGTCGCTCCCATAAGCAGCCCTCACCCAGCACCATTGTCCTGAACCTCAAAATGGCTGTAGCAGGGTCCTTATGGTCCCATCTGCAGCCACTCTGCCCATGCACAGGCCTTAGCCCTCACTGACTGGTATGCCCAGGAGGGAGACCATCCTGGTCACCTGCCCTCAAATCTCGGTTCTGAGCAGGTCCCAAGGTGTCCTATCCTCTATACCCAGGCCAGCCCAAGGGAGTTGATGGCACCACTTCAGGTGGCACAACAAAGACCCCCCCATGGACTCTTCTAGTGTTGAGGTGGCAGAGATGGCAGGCTTAGTCCCTAAAGGTCGCTGCGAGTGGGGGCGGAGTCACCACAGCAGGCCCAGGTAAACACAAGGATGTGGAGCAGTGCACAAGCAAACGCAAGTGGAGCACACCTGGTCTTCCAGGTCTCTTCCCGAAGGGGTCTCAGACCCATTCATTCCTGTGCTGAGGGGCTAACCAGGGAAGTGGGACCAGCTTCTGGGGTCCGGGTATTACTAGGGGTTGGTCCTGCCGGCTTGGTGCACTCCTCTGAGTACCTCAGCTGCTCAGGCCTCACCCTGACCCAGCTCAAACTGATAGAGCAGAGCCTGGCCTCAGGCAGACAGCCTTGCAGTATCCTGAGCAGGCCATCCCTAGACAGCAAAGTTTAGGCTCTGGTCAGGGCCTCTCCAGATCCCTTCAATGTTTTCATTCCCCTTAGGAATTAAAACCCACCACTTCCTGTATTACCTGCAGCCTGGTCTGGTTTAACACTTTGCTCATACCTTTCCTAAGACCTGGCATCTCAGCTCTGAATGTCAGCTCCTCCTAGAGCCCTGTCAGCAGCATGGCCAGAGCTGATGGCAGCCAGGGCCCATAGCTGGCTGGCTGGCTGGCTGCAGTGTGCTTCCTTTCAGGAGGCAGGAAGGCCAGCGCCTGAGCACCTTGCTGTCTAGACAGAACCTGCCAGAGGGGAGTGGCAGCCCTCTGTAAGCTCAGCTCTTGTCCTTCCTCTGCAGTCCAGCATTGGCGCCAGGACACTGCAACAGTAGGGCCCCCATGCATTAGATATTAGGGCTGCCCTCCCTCAGCTCCTGTGATCACTCTCTGGAGGACAGACAGCCTATAACCCACCACAGGACAGTCCTGTGGGGCTGGGGGGCTGGGACCCCCCCCCTTGCTTGGCTCCCTCAAGAGTGACCTAAGCATGTGCAGGAAATCCAACATCAGGCTCCATTCCTCTCCCAGCAGGAAGGTCCTCAGAGCTGTCATGTGAGTCACCAGCGCCCCAGCAGTGCAGGAGGGATGGGTCGTCCAGACTTCACCTCCCCTGGCTGCTTTCCTGAGCCCTCAGGAGCAGTTTGCAGGTGCTCCCAGGCTTCCACCATCTTTTTGCTGCCTTGCTGGGAGTCACAAACAGCCTCGTGTAATTCATCTGTGTTCCAGCTTGGCAGACTCCAGACAGGTTGACCACACAGCAGGTCACCACATATGCATCACTGCTGGCTGTTACCAGGGATATCTCAGAACAGGTGTGGAGGGAGGTGGCCCTGTCTTGGTGCTCAAGAGGGAAGGCCACCCTCCTATAAGCTCCTGGTGGCAGCTGCCAGAAGTGATGGGAACCAGAAGTTCTCTAGACATCATTGTAGAGGCTCCTTCTAGCTCCTGGCTGCACAGGTAGGGCCCATTGACTTCCAGAAAATTTCCATGCAGGTGCTGCACTCAGAAGCTGAGCACCCCACTCCCAGTGCCTGCCTTCCTGACAAACCAGACACTGCAATCAGGCTGGAGCTGTTAAACCCACGTGGCTGGCTCCTCCTTGGCTGCTGTGCAGCTGACAATGGAACCACACAGGTCGACCGCTCAGAGTTCAGTGACCTCGTTTCCATCTTATTTTCATCATTCTTGATGGCTACAGACCTTTTGGACATTTCTGCTTTAGAAAACTTTATTTTTCTATGTGATTATATAAATGTAAGAAACCCAAATATTATAAAGTATAGGGCTTTGCAAAATATATTGTAAAATATTACTACAAAATGATTGCTTCAAGAACTCTAGTATTACAAACACATGATTTAGGAGATGAGTCCCCTGTGCAGTGAGATGCCTTGCCATGTTCCAGGACAACTGTCTGCGTGTCCTCCGGTGTCTCCCCCAGACCATACTTGCTTACTACACTGGGGGTCACACTGCACAGCCAGTAGCTGACCATCCTCATGACAGCACCTCAGGATGCTTTGGATGCTGCCACTCGCACTGTCTACATGGACTGGCTAGAACTGTGAAATGCCTGATACCCGACCCTTATTTACCTACAAAAACAGCAATTCATATCACTAGACATAATGTGGCAAATTCCCTACAGAGACATCTGGAAGGTTTCCCACTTTCCACATACTATACAATCTGGCAGTGTCTATCCTGTACTTTTTATGGAGTGTAAACATTTTATAGACGGTCACACCCCTCTGCTTTCAGAAGAATCCAGAAGGTAAGCTGCTATTTATGTGAAAAGAGCACATAGCTGCAGCAGAAACAAATATGACCCTCACATAAGTGGCCAAGCTCAGCCTTGGCAGCAGCCAAAACCCTCCTGAGAGGCACAGCACTGGCTAAGTCAGAGTGTGGAAGACACTTGAACACAAGACAGCTTTCCCTGCACGTGTCCAGGCAGCACCCGCTACTGTCCTCTGGAGGCTGGATCTCAGAAGGCAGAGGACACAGGATCAGACCTCAGACCAGATCTACAGGGAAGAGCTGTAAAGTGTTTCCCAGGACTACTGGAATGGCAAAAAAAAAAAAATCATCTGTTTCCCTTAGGCAGTCAGTCCATGCAAGGCAGAGGTTGGAGCACAGAGTCACTGACACTTCTGAGCCCGCCGCCGCCTCCTCCTCCTCAGCCCCTGTTGGGCTCTGTAGATCCTGTGAGGATCACATTCGAGCCTGTGGATGGTCTTCTTATGGCAGGCAATGTGCACCAGCTTCAGGTTTTGGAGGGTGAAGAGCAAGCTGTAGAAATACTCCCAGTCCACCTCCCTGCCATCTTGCTGCTGGACAGCCTCAGCCAGTGTGGGCACAATGGTGCGTTTTTTTTCTATGCTGTGAGCAAAGACATTGTTGGCAAGGCATGCCCAGGGCTTACTGGTCCCCTCCTGAGTCAGGAACACACTCAGAGTTCCCCCGAACAGGTCAGGACCCTTACCACCCCAGTCACCAGGCAGCTGAGGCGCCTCTGCTGGCCCTTCTGCTCGAGTCAGGTAAAATCAGGGCAGGCTGGAAGCACCAGTAGCCCTCAGCTTTCTGGGTGACACCTCTGAGCTGCTGGCCTCTGACACTACCAGCCACCAGCTGACACCAGCTGATAACACTAGACATGAACAGCTGGCACTGCCACTGTTGGTGCCACTAGCTAATGCCAGCCACAGATGCTGGTCAACTCTGCAGGGTATTGGTCTCTGGAGCACCCAGTGTTTACAGCTCTTTTTTAAAGCAACCCACAGAGATCTACAGGGCTTTCTGAGCCCACCCTGCTGGAGAAGTAAATCACAAAACTGCAGGACCAATGGAGGGAGGCTTTACTAGAGCAGAGCTGTGCCACAGGACATGGCAGGGAGAGGTGTCAGTGCTTGGAGCAACCCAGACACGCGAGGAGTGCGGGGAGCAGGAGATGCCACCATAGCTGAGGGAGCAGCCAGAAGATAACAGGGTGGTGGTGGGAGGACAAGGACTCAAGCTGCCCATCATTCTCAGGGGACCAAAAGGGAGGAAGTGAAAGTGCAGGCCATGACGACTGTCTGCCAGACCATGACCCTCCAAGCCTGCCCTGGAAAAAGGGGAGTCAGATGCCTCTAGTCTGTCTCACAACCATAAAATACACGTTAAAGAGGTAGGAAAGTGTTGAAAACTGACTGATATAAAGCAAGCTTAATTTTTTTTTTTTTTTTGAGACAGGGTCTCGCTTTGTAGTTCAGGCTGGCTCTGAGCTCACTATGTAGCCCAGGCAAGCCTCGAACTCAGCAATCCTCCTGTCTCTGCCTCCCGAGTGCTGGGATTACAGGCGTGAGCCACCACACCTGGCAAAGCAAGCTTAATTTTAAAAGAATCCAAAGAGCAATTCTGAAAAATAAACACACACTGTCATTGGACAAAGACAAGTGAGACAGAGCAAAACTCAGTGAAGAATATAGGAGGTTTCTCAGCTTGGCTGTGTAACAACATGCTACAGACTGCCCTGGGCGGGCAGCTTAAACACCAGACACTGATCTGCTCCAGGCTCTAGAGACCAGAAGTCTGAGGACAAGATGTGGCACAGCCTGCTCAAGCAGGGACTCCTTCCTGGCTTGTGGATGCCAGCAGTTCCTTGCTACAACCCTCACTCAGCCACAGGACAGGACAAGCCAGAGCTCTTCCTCTCCTCAGGACAGACCTGCTGGACTAGGTCCCTCCTAGCCTTGTTCCACGCAATCAGCTCCCAAACCCCTGCCTCAGGTGCGGTCACACCAGGGGAAAGACTCAAAGTCTAGGAACACAGTTCAGGACATATGGGACGTCACTGCAACCAAGCCACAGAGAGCTGACACAGGAGACAAGAGACAGCACCAGGCAACAAGAAGAGCAGGCCCAGCATCCCACCATGAGGCCCATGGACACAGGTAAGGAGAGCTGGGCCTCCCCCAAACTGCACAAGAGGACACAAGTCCCCATCACAAACTGAAGGAGAGATCTACACCTACATACACAGCATTTTCAAAGAGGAAAAGGCAGAAAACCAACTTGATGGCAAAAGTCTCATGAGCACAGGGCAGGAGATGATGGAATTAGTCTTCAAGTCAGAATTTGGTGTCAGACAGCAATTACTGGAGCAGAAACCAGGCAGACACTCACCAGACAAGAGCTGACCCTCGTGAAAGAAGCACCAGGGCCACATGTCGCCAGCAGGAAGGGACAGTGAGATGAAGGAAGCACTGAAAGCAGAGAAGTGGGGAGTTATTAGTGAATACAAACACATACTAACATGAGACAGTGTTTGCTGCAGGGTTAAAATCAGGGACCTTAACCCTAAAAATGCATCAGAGTCAGGAGAACAGTGATGCCAACTTTCAATACTGCTGAATTTAGGAACCTACGTTTATTTTCCTGACACTGAAGCGGGACAGAGTGATAGGCAGAACAGAAAAAACTCTGGCAAAACAGAAACTACAATGGAAACCCAAAAAAGCACAAAATAGTACAGTGAATAAAGTAGCAAAAGTGTACTCTTGAGCCAAATATTCAGCAAATATTCACTGACTGGCCACTGTGGCCAGATGCTGTCCTGAACGGGAACCAGAGATCCCACAGAGCTCAGTTCTAGTGCAGGGACCCGCGACCACGACAAAGGCGGGACAGCCCAAGGCAGACGACCAGTGGCCAGCGGGTGGTGAAGGGCCCATGTATCCACACACATGGGAGTCTACAGAAAGAAACACACTGTGCACAACAACCCCTGTGCACGAGTAAGAAAGTATGTGGAAAAGAGACAGAAAACTAATGCACAGGGAAAGAAAATGTCACCCCACCTAGGGAGAGCTGAAACCCAGAAAAAGGAATCGAGGCAGAGAAGACTCAGGGCATGGAGAGTCTGGACTGTTCACAAGTAGAAAGACTGTAACAAACAACAAGCAGAAAGAAGCACAAAACGCCTCTGGAATAAATTCATAATAGGCACTGTAAAGTTTTCAGTGCTAGATAATAAAACAAGGAAAATTTACAGCTAAATCAATATTGAGATGTGTGGCTGTAACTATGTCAGAATACAAAAGAAATAAGATAGAAAACAAAAGAATAAAAAAACTAAAAGCAGGAAATAAAAAGCCCAAAAAGTCATAAAGGACTCAAGAGGGCATAGTGGCAACAGAACCTGAGATGAACCTGCAACAGGGCAGATGGTAGGCCTACCACACCACAGGGCCCATAGGACGTGGTGCCAGCTGGTACTCAAACTTGGCAAGAGAGAACCTGTACCCCCCAGGGTTGCCCCAGACAGCCCCACACTGTCCCCAGGGCCTGCAGGTCCTATCCCTCTCTACTCCCCGGGCCATCCTGCTCAGACAGGCAGTGCCCTTGTGTGTGTACCCCAAGCTTCAGGGGAGGCTGGGACAATGGACCTGTGCAGTGGTCACCAAGGCCATACCTCTGCACTGCCACAGTGTGGACACAAGGTCCACCAGTTCTCCCTGGGCCTGCGCCAGGCCTCCCAGGCCACAACCTACACTGTCCCACAGTGGGGACGGCTCATGTTCTGTTTGCTTTTTACTCATGCAGCAGTAGACCCACCTATCAGGAGCAGGCTTGGCTATACTGGAGAGGAGGTAGATCAGAGTTTGTGCAACTTTCTGATAAATGTGGTGAAACTTAACTATACCCAGTCAACATAGCTATGAATGTACGGTTTGAAGAGAAAGGAAATAACTGAAGGATGGTAATGGGTGTTTCATGAGACATTGTCACTCTGCCCATCCTGTGCCCTTGCTCCCACTGTCCCATCAGCCCCAAGCTGCCCACTTCCTTCATGGGTCCCCAAGTGATGTCCCCACTTCATGGATCACAGAGTTTGAGAGCAGACAAGACTCTGAGGAGCCCCATGCAGGGAGGAGGCTCACAAACCAGCAGAGAAAAACTAGAGGAAGTTCACAATGAACGGGTCAGGAGGAGTGTCCCAACAGGAAGGGGAGGTGCAACTTGTCCTGATGAAAACACCGGAGTACGGAAGGTCAGCCAGAGGACTCAAGCGCTGCAAGTGAGAAAAACCAAACTCTGCTGGGCATGGTGGCTCACATCTGTAATCCCAGCACTCAGGAGGCAGAGGCAGGAGGATTGCTATGAGTTTGAGGCTTCACTGGGCTACATAGTGAGCTCAGGGCCAGCGTGAACTACAAAGCAAGACCCCATCTCAAAAAATAAAGAAAAAGACCAAAATCCCAAAAAAGAGTAAGCCACAGGAAGCAGCATGCAAGACACTGATGGTGAGGAAGCGGCAGAGACACAGGCCTTCCCAGGAGTTAGGGAATCAAGCACTAAAGCCAGAGAACTGCTTGCCACCGGCCGACTACAACATCTCAAAAAGGCACAGACAACGAGTGGTAGCCGGAACGCAGGGCACCTGGTGAGCATGTGACTCACAGCGCAGACCTGGCAACACTCCACAGGGGACATGGGTGTCCTTAGCACTTTCCTCACAGGGACACAGGGCGGACATGGGGGCAGTGCATGCCACACTGCAATCCCTGCACTCCTGGGCTCCATGTCTGCACCCCTCACCTGCCCCAGTGCTGCATGTGCTGAGGTCCACAGAGCAGGGTCTCAGGGTGAGTGAACACAACCTGCACCCCAGCCGTGCAGAGATGGGTGTTGAGCCAAAGCCCGCACACACCAGAAGTACCCACACTGTGAAGTACCCACCTAAGCACAGGCCAGGATGGAGCAGGCACTGCAGAGCGTGACACCACGTGTGTGTGCGTCTGACACTCATACACACGTGGTAAAGGGCACAGAAATGGGTCAGTTTCCCCTCGGGTAGAGAAGGAGGGCTGAGTATAGACAACAAAGATGGGCACTGACTCCTTAATGGTAACATGCTATTTACTCCAAAAAGCCTCATCTTAAGGACACCTCAAGACCTGTGTTCATAAAGCAAGGTATAGACGCAACGATGCTCAAAGAGGTCACATGGCTAGAGAGACTGGAGTTTCCACCTGCTGCTTCACACAAAGCTGCCACAGCTCCCCAGCTGGGAGAGCTCCCCACATGCTGAATCTGACCTAAAATGTTCCCTGATGTCTCCTGTGTTCAGAGGCGGAATGTCTGGAAGGTGCCTGGGTCATGAGGCACTTTGCTCATCCTCAGTGCCTTCATCCAGCAATGAGATCACAGCTAAATGTGCTGCCCGGAAGGGGCCTGGATACAGAAGGTAGTTACTAGGATGTGACAAGGAAGACAGTCTGCTTGTACCCCCTCTCCTCCCTCTACTCCCTGGGTACCACAGGTTGAGCAGACATCCACCATGCTGTTGTCTCCTTGGAGCCAGATGAACATGGACTGAACCCTGTGAAATCATGAGCCAAACAGACCTCTCTGCCTTAAGCTGCAGGTTGCATGTGAGTTGTCCCAGGAAAACAAAACATAGCCAGAGCTCCTGCCTTCCCAGCTCCTCTGACTTAAGCACAGAGCACTCAGCCTCTGCCATCCTAGTAATGGCCCTTAAAGGACCAGGCCCCTCATTCCAGCAAGGCTCATGGCCCCACTCCATCCAGAGGAACCAGAGAAGAGAAAGGGGACAGCTGAGTGTCAAACACATGTTCTGGGACCAGACACAAGAGTATACCCATATACCAGACCTTTACATGTCCCACCAACCCCCTTCCTTGGGCTGGAACACACAAGTGCAGCTCAGGAAACATGGGGCACCAGCCATCAGGAGCCACCAAGCAGCCTGGCAGTGCAGGACCCCATAGCTGCCATTCCAGTTCGTGAGCCTGTGTCTGGGCCCAGGCACACAGAAAGTCTCTGTGAAGTACACTCACATGTGGTCGAGGTTCCACGTGCTAAAGAGGATCCGGCTCTCCCGGCTGCTATAGGGGTTGATGGAATGCTTTGAGGCACAGTCCTCCAGGTCAAAAGGGCCCTGAGGGACGAGGGACAGGAAAGACAGGGATGTGAGGTCCCACTGGCTCCTCCCAGTAGATGAGCTCACTGAGCAGCAGGCCCCATTGCACCTGGATCTGAAAACTCCTTGCTGTCACAGTCATTGTTAGTCGTAACAACATGCTCACCAGACACCTCTACCACTCAGTGACAGAAGCCTTTGGTGGGCACCGTGGAACAGCACCCCTATCCCCAGTCCTACGTGACAGGCAGCCTGTCCACTCCACATGGCTCCTGGATGCTTCCCTGTCACCCCCACTGAGGTTAGGCCACCTCACTAAACCTCCATGGTCCTTCAGCCCTCCTCGCTGGCAGATGTCTGTGGAACACATGCTAAGCCCCATGGCTCTGCCACCCTAGCACCCCCTCAGTACCCCTCAACACAAGGCCACTCTGCCTCTGCAGTTTCCATATCCTTCCCCTCCCATGGCACCTCCTTGTCCCCTCAATGCCCTAGCATGGGGAAGGTCCTCACTGAGTGGCTGACTGAGCTCCCTGGAAATCTGAAGAAAACGCGAAAGTGGAAGGACATCTTCCATAGGCAGAGTCCTCACCCACAGGAGTATCCAGCAGTGGCAGCAAGTGCTAGAGGCCACCAGAAGCCAACCCTGTTTCCTGAACACCAGGAAGGCCTGATGGGATGCATCAGAAATGTTCATGCACTTTGCACACGGCCAGAGGTCCCATTCCCATCACAGAGACCAGGGACAGGCCAGGCCAGGTAGCATCACTGCCCAAGGCTGGAGATCACCTGACACCTCACAGGGAAGCAGAGGCAGGAAGAAAGCAGTGTGAGCAGCAAGAGCCCCTGCTCCAGTTCCCATCAAAATGGCACCCGAGTTGTGCACGTGTCCAGGAGGCTGACCCTGGAGTGTCCGCCCCCACACCCAGAGCACTGTTTTTGGCTGACGCTGTCCCAGAAAGCCAACTCAACTGGATGACACCCCAGCCCTGACCCTGATTTCTCAGAATCCTGTCCCAAATTCTTGAGCTGAGCAAACATCTCTTTGGCTCCAGGGCATGGGAACAATACACCGTCCTGCTTAACCGAATCCAAAGCACCAGGCCCAGAAAGAGCACCTTTCCTGTGGAGTTTGATGGGAATGAGGCTGAGGTTTGCAGACAGAGCCTCTCACAAATGCAGACTCCCAGGCCTCCACCACACACTGAGGTCAAAAAGCACCCTAAGGCCATGCCCCAACTCTGAATACGGGTACTCTAATCCCCAGTTGGGCCCAGACCAAGTGCTGAGAGTCCTTCCTGCCTCAAGAGGGCTGGGCCTGGCAAGCTACCTGAATGGCTGGGATAAAGGGCACTGCTCACCTGGCAGGAGAACCAGCCCTCCGGTGTGCACAGCCGACCCCCAGCCTCAGCTCCTCTGTCAAAGTAGCTGCCGTGGTACTGCACAGCCTTGAGCTTCTGGCACATGGAGCCAAGGACACGCAGGTACTCCTCTCGAGCCCCCACCGCCACTTTAGAGGCATAGGTGCTCACCTGCAAAGGAGAGACATCGCTGAGCCTGGGCATAGGCTAAGACCATATCAAGATCCCAGCCCAGGGCCAGAGGATTAGCTCAGTGGTTCCGGCGCCTGCCTCGCAAGTGCAAGGTCCTAAGTTCGATCCCTGGTAACCACATATAATGCTGGGCGTGGAGACTCATGCCCACCAACAATCAACACCGCATACCACAATGCCGGGCGTGGTGGCTCATGCCTGTAATCCCAGCACTCGGGAGGCAGAAACAAGAGGATTGCTGAGTTCACGGCGGCTTGCCTGGGCTACATAGTGAGTTCAGGGCCAGCCTGAACTAAAAAGCGAGACCCTGTCTCAAAAAAAAAAAAAAAAAGATCCCAGCCCATGCCCCTGCATGCCCTCAAGACCCTGGCCCTCTGGCCATGGGCACAAACCTTGCCAAGCCCAGTCCTGTGGCCAGAGGATCTGACTCCATAGGCTACAACAATACCAGACACCAGGTAGGTAAACAGCCAGCCAGGCACATAGGCAGCAAATGACAGGAAGGAACAGTTCTGTCCTGCTTGGGGGGAAAGTGCCAGAGGTAGTAACTGTACTACAGTGGGCCAGGTCAGGGGGCCCAGGGACATAGCCAATCATCTCCTACAGGAGCACAGAAACAGGAAATGGCAGAACTTTACAATCCTACCACCCCAAGGGGAGAGCCAAGCAGGGAGCCTGGCCACGCAGGCCAATGCCCTCCACCTGCTATTGTCACAAGGAGACCTAGACATGAGCTATGGGGCTGGGTCCGCCTTCAGGAAGAAGGGAAGGAACAGCCACCAGAGGAAGGGCTGGGTCACAGACAGGGTGACCACACCTACAGCTGTGGCTGCCTGAACCCCCAGGCCTCTGCTAACACCTGCCAACTTTGGCCACAATCAGGAAAATGGTGAACACATGTTCTGGACCCACTTGGGTGCCGTGTGCCACAGGTGTCTACAGGACATGTGAACCAGGAAAAGCAACCAGCCCATCCCCTTGTCTGAAGGAGTGACAGGCACGCACAGCATGACAGTATGAGGCATGCAGCAGTGACCATGACCATGCCCCAGGAAACAGTGGGTGGGAATAAGTTCTGAGAGGCCAGCCAGGCCCTCTGCACTAGGGTGACAAGACAGACAGCAGGGCCAAGGCTCACACAGCACCCATCAAGGCCATCATCATGAGCGACTCCAGAGACACACATTTCCAGTTTTGCCCACATGAACTAAAATGCCACCCAAGACTTGTATCAGGTTGGGGTACAGGGGGAGGAGCACAATAGCCCCCAGGTTGGCCTCCACCAGCACAAGTTCCAGGCCACACAGCCAGCATGGCAGGTGGAGCCCTGGTCTGTGTCGCTGTCACTGCTCCGCAGCTGGCCAAGGACCCACTAGCCATCATGCCCAGGGCACAGGAGGGACAAAGTCCTAAGCACCAAGCTGCTGTCCCCAGAGCCACCCCTCTCCCTGCTGGCTGTCTGGAGAATCCGAAGGGAGCCACACATGTAGCACATAGCTCAAGTCCCACATGAGCAGTCCACTGTCCATTCCCTGCCATCCGTTAAGACGAGGTCACAGGTCACATCAGGCCACACCCAGCACAGTCTCTTGCTCTCTGCTGGCACCAACTTGTGGCACCTCCCCAGGGAAGGACACACCTACCTAGGAGTCAGCTCCCACCCAAAGGTCACCAGAGCACCCCACACAGCCCCTGCACAGCCACACAGCCCCATGCACTTCTCCAAGGGCAGTGCCCCCCCCTCAGACTCAGGGACATGGTGCCTGCTCAACCATGGAGGTGTCCATCAGAGTGAGTGGAGGACATAGAAAACTCATCCCTGGGACACAGGAGAGTCAGGATCGGCTCTCTCACACAGCAGGACTCCACCAAGCAGGAACCAAGGAGATCTCAGCCAGGGGGACCAGAATAACTGCAGGTGGGAGGCACAGTGGGTAATGGGACAGAGAATGTCACCTCTCTGGGGCACACAGGTCCTCTCCTCCACTGACTTAGCCCATCACCAGCACAGGGTGGCATCCTGCCAACTTCCTGGCCACCAGCGCAGCAGCCCTCCGCACAGGCTCACCTCTCTCAAGTAGCCCCGAATCCGGCTCTCGCAGCTGTATCTCAGGTAGCTGGACTTGTCCCTAAAACGGGACTCCAGGCCTGCCAGGAAAAAGACCGCCAAGTCACAAGCTGGACTGAACATGGGACCAGAGGGCTGCCTCTGCCATACCAAACACTGCTGAGGGCTTTCCCCTCTTTTCCAGCAAGGTTGCAGGTTCTATGGTGGCCTCCAACAGCTCCCAAGGCCAGAATGAAGTAGACACAACCTGTGCCCATCAGCTCTGTCCATGTGGTAGAGTATTAACCTTAAAAAAGGAATATAATTCCAACTACTTATGAGGCTGAGGCAGGAGGACTGCAAATCCAGTCCCAGGTGGAGCAACTTAGCAAGCACCCCATCTTAAAATGAAAAGGGCTGGGCTGGAGGGTTAGCTCAGTGGTTCCAGCACCTGCCTCGCAAGCGTAAGGACCTGAGTTCGATCCCCGGTTACCACATATAATGCTGGGCGTGGTGGCTCACGCCTGTAATCCCAGCACTCGGGAGGCAGAGACGGGAGGATTGCTGAGTTCGCGGCGGCTTGCCTGGGCACCATAGTGAGCTCAGGGCCAGCCTGAACTACA
>PVIC010030051.1:0-22153 GCA_004025085.1 Thryonomys swinderianus
CCGGCGCCTGCCTTGCAAGCGCAAGGTCCTGAGTTCCATCCCCGGTAACCACATAGAATGCTGGGCGTGGAGACACGCCCACCAACGATCAACACCGCATACCACAATGCCGGACGTGGTGGCTCACGCCTGTCATCCCAGCACTCGGGAGGCAGGGACAGGAGGATTGCTGAGTTCGCGGCGGCTTGCCTGGGCTCCACAGTGAGCTCAGGGCCAGCCTGAACTACAAAGCGAGACCCTGTCTCAAAAAGCAAAAAAAAAAAAAAAAAAAAAAGATGCATTATATACGCTTACCAACTCACGATGAGAAAAATAATCACTATGTACAGCAAACATGTACTAATAAAGTAGTTTAAATGGCTAGTAAAACTATGCATTATGTTCATGGTCTCTTAATCAAATGATTCTTCAGTCACATCTTTAATGCTCTCAGAACATATTTGCATTGTTCTTGCAATAGAGGATGATAATTATCCAAGTCTTCAAGTTTTGCTTCCTTTGCTTAACAATTTTTCGATTTTTTTTTCAAATTATCTCCTCCTACATTTACTATGCAGAGTAAGGAGAAATTATGCCACACCTTCACAATTTTCTTGCAAATACACTTAAGTGAATGTTTAATTTAGGTTTTTAAATTTCCACAGGACACTAGAGCTCACTTCAGCTAAGTTGTTTTCCATTTGATGTTTTTAGTTTTTTTTTTTAAAGTATGTCTTTGCAATATACAATGATGATGTTCATTGTCTTAAATCTCTTTTACTTCTTCCTTTAAACCTGCCTTGGCATCCATCTCTTTGTCTTCTTCCCATTTGCAAAAGGTCTTTTTATCACTTTATAGCACAAATTGCCTTTCTTCCAGTTTATATGACTATGTTCTGCATTTTCATTTGAGTACCCACCAGCATGACCTTCAATATCTCTATTCCTATCAATATTCTCTTTATGACAACATAGATTATCTCTTGGACAAGGGACATTTTCTTTATAACTCATTTCTTTCTGATCCCTCATCAAGACTACCTTTAGCATTCATATTTCTTTCAAGACTCTTCAGGGTCAATCTTGTCATTTTTTGTATGTGTTTCAAAACTCTCCCAGACTCTGTGAATTGCCAAACCCAAGCCATTTCACATTTTTAGTTATTTGTTAAAGCAGTGCCCCACTTTAGTAACCTTTTAAGTAATCACCTAAATCTAAGAACTATTCAAATTTCTTCTGGTGGATGAAATATTTATGGTGAGCATATATAACAGAATATGAAAATAACAGACTATTGAAGCATGAAAACATATTAATATATCTCAAAACATAGTGCTAAATGAAATCACCTAGTCTCAAAAGGCTAGACGCTGTAGAGAAAAGCTGCAGGAGTAAATAAGAACCAACATGTATAAAAGATAATGTAAAGTAGAAAAGATTCCAAAGGAAAAGGGGAGGCAGAAAGAAAGGAAAGGGGAAAAACATGAGAAAAAAAGGAAAAAAAATGGAACAAAATTCGTGTAAATAGGGAGAGGTAGAGGGTTGGAAGGGAAGGAAATGGAGTGGGGTAAAAAGAAGCAAAACACATTATGTACAAGTACAAATTCCCAATAAGACATATGGTCATAATATATACCTAAAATGTACCAATAAACTTAATGAACTAAAAATAGGTTAGACAATATTTGTTTTGCTGTGACATCTTTTTTTTTTTTTTTTTTTGCTTTTTGAGACAGGGTCTTGCTTTGTAGTTCAGGCTGGCCCTGAGCTCACTATGGTGCCCAGGCAAGCCGCCGCGAACTCAGCAATCCTCCTGTCTCTGCCTCCCAAGTTCTGGGATTACAGGCGTGAGCCACCACGCCTGGCACTGTGGTATGCGGCGTTGATTGTTGGTGGGTGTGTCTCCACACCGAGCATTCTATGTGGTTACCGGGGATCGAACTCCGGACCTTGCGCTTGCGAGGCAGGCACCAGAACCACTGAGCTAACCCTCTGGCCCTTGCTGTGACATCTTGAACAAGGCAGAATAGAAACAGGAAACTGATTTGTTCAGATGTTTGAAATTGAAAGGTTGCATTTACTACAAATATACATGAAAATATTATTGTGATTGTATAAAAGCACGTTTTTTTCTAAATTGTCCTGCATATAAATGATACAACTGACAGGGGAAAAGACATAAATAAAGTGGAAGAATGTTATGGTTTATGTTACCTTATATTTCACAAGTGGGGTTTCGGGGAAGTGGCTGGAGTGTGGATGTGTGATTCTGGGTTGGGTGTCATAACTAAATTAGCCCACTGATTGGTTTAACATAGTTCTGGGTGTGGATTATGTGAAAACCCCTCCTACATGGCACCAAGCAGTTGACTAACTGACTGAATGGAAAAAAGGGAAAGGTAGGCTCATTGCTGGCTTCTTCCTGCCTGCCATGCTATGGACTGTGTCTCTTCTGTCATGCTACCCAACCTGCAGCCAGCTGACTCTGAACTGAAACTTCTAAAAACTGTGAGCTAAAATAAAATTTTTCTCCTTTGACTTGTGGGTGTCAAGTGTTTTGTCTCTGTAATGAGAAAGTAAGTGAGACAAGGAGAAATAATAAGAGGGAGAATTGGGGGAAGAGAGCTACAAGACTTTGGTATTCTGTCCCTAAGATTGTTCCCAGTTTATATTCACTACCAACATTCTCAAACTACTTCTTCAATGGATTGAGGAATTTCTTGCAAAAACTACTGAAGTATACCAGAATGTATATAATTGTTGCATGACTGTGAAAGCTAGGTCGTAAGAGGCCTTATTTTGCGGAACATATTTTCTTAAAACAGTGACCTGCAATATAAATCTGAATACTCAGAACAAACCAGGGAGAGAACGTACAGAGAAACATGCTGGAGAAATTCTGAGACAAAAAGAGAGAATCCAGACACATTTGCTACTGGATTAAGTATTCCTGTCATCCCAGAAATTCTGGGTCAGGAACTGGCCTGCTGTGCTCTGAATAAATTACACATTTATGAGAAGAACAAACAACTGTTTTATGCCACTAAATATTTGCATGGGTTATTATATTGTTAGATAAGTGGGGTGAAATTTAAAAAGATATTAAGGGCAGAGTGTGTGTATAAACAATCAGAAACCAAATATATATTTTAATATTTCAGAAACTAAGAAAATAAAATAATATTATAAAGAAAATAATTTCTCCTACTTAGGGATATTTGTCCCAATTTTTCTTTCTAACACTCTCCAGAAACATCTATTAATTGGAATCATAAATGGAAAAGCTCAGTTTATATTTATTTTTTATTTCCCTTTTCATTTATTCAATGAACTTTTTATTGCTTTTTTATTTACTTCATTCATTCATGTGTGTATGTATGTATGATGTATGTATGTATGTATTTTTTGAGACAGGGTCTCACCTTGTAGTTCAGGCTAGGCCTGAGCTCACTATGTAGCTCAGGCAAGCCTCAAACTCAGCAATCTTCCTGCCTTTGCCTCCCGAGTTCTGGGATTACAGGCTTGAGCACCAAACCTGTCTTTGTTCTTTTATTTTCACTAGTATATGTTTGCAGTTTGTAATGTTTACATTCCAGTGAGGAGTGTTACACAACATAAAACGTCTTAATTATTTTTATTCACCTTTCCTCCATTCCCTCTCACTTTGAAAGAAGCCAATATTTTACATATGACAACCTTAAGTTTTGAATAAATATAGTATGATGCACAACACAGAAAATTCTAAAATATCATACCAAATTCAACTTTCAAGTTCATGCAATCTATTTCAACATCTGTACAACAATGTGTGGGTTAATTTGCATAGTGTTTCTATATTTACAATAATACTATTGTGCACAACAAAGTTAAAGTCATTTCAGTGATGGCTTTGACCATCCAGATTAGTTTTACAAACTGACAGTGAACAGTCATTAAAATAAATAGTCTGTAAAGAAGCTTCTTGGAAAATACCTTTATATTTTCACTGTTTTCTTTCAAGTGGTGCCTGTAGAAAATTAGCTTTATTTTTCAAATAATCAAAATTCTTCTAAGTGTTAAAAAGTATCATGCAGAAATACTAATATTTAATTTGAGAGATAATCAATACCAGTGCTGAATATTTTTAAATTATAAAAATCAGGTAGAAATATAGTTGATTAGAAATTAATATATTAATAGTAAGACACTGCCAAGTTAAAAGGTAACATAGACAGTCCAAGGAAGGAATGATTTTTCCTGCACTTCAAGTGAAACACTATGTTCTCCTTTATATTCCAATCTATTTTGCATCTTACCAATCTTCCCTTTCTATCACTATGTGTAAAAAAGTAGTACTTCTGAAACTTCTCCATCTTCTGACTGTGAGATCTTTCACAGTGCACTGAGCTAGAACAGAAATTTGTAACTAATTTATTGTACTAACATTTATTGACCTCCTGTTAATTGCTGTCCCCTTAAGGAGTTCAGAATTGAGCACAGAACGTATGACAAGTAATTACAATAAATTGTGGTAAATGCAACATCGGAAATATGTACAAGGTGCAGATGTGGCTGCAATGCATAACTAATTCTTGACTGTAGCAGGCTAGCTGGTCACATCCAGATGGATGATTGCTCCACATTTATATGAATTTGCCTGGAGGATAATGGTGAGTAGGATATGCAAAGCAGAGGGAATAGTATATCCAAAGACAGGACACAAAATCACCATAATGTGACACATTATCAAAGATGACTAAGGGAGTGGCAAGTGATATGAACAGAATCAGATCAAAAGATTCATTGTTTTTATATCAAGGACTTTGGATTTTATCATGTAGGCAGGTGGGATAGAATAACAGTGCCATGGTCAAAGAGAAACATGATCAGATAAACATCATTTTATAGATCACTTCCCCCACATTGTGGAGACTGATTAGATAAGGGACAGTTTACAACTAAAGGGGCAATTAGGTAACAAATTATTAGGCTTTTCATAGGATGCTGGAGGCCAGGAAGTGATGGAAAAATGACAATAGAATAGAGAAAATGAGGAAATTTAAATACATAAGATTTATGGCTTTAAATTTGAAAATTTCACATGTACAGTGAGCAGAGGAAATACAGAGGGAAAGAAAATGAGAAGTGATTAGTTGGGGCTTCCCTTAGCATTTGGGAGACCTGTCTAATGACTTATTTTCTAGCTGTGTTCTATTTAAAGGCATGTTCTCTATAAGCAAGTGCATGTGAATGTCTCTCAAGAGCACCATCTCTGACTACAAATGATTAGAATTTCTGTTTCTACTCTGCCACATTTCAACCCTGTAAATGCTTCTCCTGTAACTACTCCTGTTTCTCAGTTTCTTAATCTGTAAAATGGAGATAATAAAAATATCTATTTTATAGGGATATTGTGAGGATTTAGGAAATTTAAGAGAACATGCCTGAGACAAAAAGAAGGTTGGTATGTTTATAACATAAGATAAATACAACCTGAAAAAATCATTTACCTCAAATTATACTGACATGCTATCAAATTATAAATCATAGACTATATTTTATCTTGATTATATGCAATAAAAGCAGAAAATATTTCTCTTGATGTTTTAATATCTTAAAACTATATTTTATCTTGATTATGTGTTAAAAAAAGAGAAAATAATTTTTCTTGATGTTTTAATATTTTGGTAAATGTTGATAAAGCATTTAAATTAGTTGCTTGCAAAGAAGAAAGATGTGAGTCTTTCCCTTTATTAATTTTTTTCTATTGATTTCAATTTGTGGCTTGCAAGAAGCACAAATCCTAGGGTTGCTCTTTTTTGAAATTTGTAACTTATGTGACATGAATTTTCCTCAATCTGAAACATCATTTTTATCACAATTCAAACTTACTTTAATTCAACATTGTAATATGTTAGGGAAATGCATTCTTTCGGCCAGTAACAAGTCTGATGCAAAGAATATAATGTGAAACTCAGTGGGCCTGTACAGAGTTTCTCCATTCTAAGAAAATCAGTGTTTCACAGCTTATCAATTACAGCAATTGCATAACCCTCCAGAACAGTCCTGAACCTCTTTCTCTCCAGATGACATTTCATCATCTTATTAAAGTGCACTGATGCCATCTCAGATTCTCTCTGCACTCCCATTCCTGTCCTTCTCATCACCTCATTAGTAGTTAACGTCTGCTTTTCACTTACCAGGGTGTGAATTTTGTATTTCACTTTCAACCTCCACTCTGTATCGGGAGTTAAGCACCTGTCTCCTGTGATGTCATCACCTGAACTGGCAAAGTTACTAACGAAAAGAATTACTTTTGGAATACCTCCACTGTAGATCTGAAATCACAAGGATGACTTGCATAATTTCAAAATTGGATTTCATCTGAATCAATGGTACTTTTTGGAGAAAACAAGCAACTAATTAACTTTATACTTCAATTCATCTAGACTACTAGTAGAGCTTGGCTGAGGGTAATGATATGCCAAAAATCTTTTTTTTTTTCTCTGAAAGAAAGGAAAGTGGAGATCAGAAAACAGGTCAGAAAAATGAGTCATCTGAATACAGTCTCAACTAATTGATAGTCCCACATTTTAAGTAAGATTTGCTTTCTAGATAATTTGACATTTTATTACAAAATAAATAATTGACACCACATTCCTGACTAATCTCAATATATTGTAGAAATACATACCATGTGCAGTGCCATTTTTTAAAAAAATTAGCCTTTTGGAAAGAGTACAGTGATAACACCCTTACTTGAACTGAACACACAAAACAATCCCAGTGTCACAGGAGAGGTAAAGTGACTCGGAACAGCAACGTCTCCATGTCATAAATTTAAAATAAAATTAATGTTACTTATATTCAGCAACAAATTTGTTTCCATTGAAAAATTTAGCAGTCTTCTGGAGAATAATTTCCTCAGCCCAGATCTCTTTTAAAAAGCTGTCCAAAGGAGCATGAAATTATGCTATCTTTTTATAAATTTCCCTGTAGCAAGCAGAAGCATTCAAAATCATTTCATTTGTTCAGACAGTGAGGACTCCAAAGGGACTTAGACCTTTGCTGCAATCACCAGCACCTGCAAAATTTATTCTAAGGCTCAGCACACACCTGCAAGCCTTCATCCATCCGCATCAGAAACGCTACTCAGCACCAGAGTAGAGAGACCACAAACCTCGTCCTGGAATTTGCTGTCAAAATTGCACAGCACACGTGACTGAGGTGCGGGCCCACACACACAGGGACCTGATTGTCTCTTCCCAGTACCTTACGTACTTTTTCTGTAATAATTGCTGATATTGTGAACTCTGTCTTTTAACACTGCTGTGTTTAAACGATCCTGCATGACTGAGACTACTGGACACTAACCGCAGCCTTTAACCATGACACCTTGTGTTCAACATTTGTTTGGAAATTTGACAAGTGTACTCATTTTTAAATGAAAAAATATTTATGCTAGGTGAGGTGGGAGGATGAACACAGTCATTTATAACGTTTATTTTTATTCTCATGACCATCCTATTAGGTCAACCGCTATCCTGTTTTTCAGTCCTTATATTTGCTTTCTTTGCCTGAGTTTCCAAAGGTGAATCCCAGAACTAATCCAACAAAACTGAGGTGTCTTCCCAAGCCAACCCGCAGCGGTATAAATGTTTTTGTTAGAAGTTGAAATATTGTTGTGTATCTGAAGCAGGGTGATTCAGGCAAGATATCTGGGTTTCCTGATATCCCCAGATTTACTTACAGATGGTTGCTACTCTGAAGAATACTACTCACAAAGTACAGGTAAATATATTTTGTAACAAAATAAATACTTTTCTTTTTGAGACAGGGTCTTGCTTTGTAGTTCAGGCTGGCCCTGAACTCACTATGTAGCCCAGGCAAGCGTCAAACTCAGCAGTCCTCCTGTCTCTGCCTCCTGAGTGCTGGGATTACAGAAGTGAGCCACTACTCCTGGCAAAATAAATAATTTTGGAATTGTTTACTGCTTGTTCAATCTGACTTATGCTGTTTGCAAGAACTGTTTAATTTTGATAATACTGTGAGACAGGAGCTATTGTTCCTTTCAATTTGGGCATGAGAAAACTGAAGAAGAACTTAATCAGTTGGGGAATTTTGAAATAGATTTCAACCTAAAAGCTGTACTGCTTTTAGAGTTCATGATTTTCTTTTCAAAGAGACTCCTTACACTCTATTTGGGCATGGAAACTTAAATCCCAGATTTCCATTGTTTTTCTCTATTCTACATCATCTGGTGCCCAAGTCTTGCCCTTTAACAGTCTTCTTCTTTTAGTAAATTCCTCCAAATATGATCATACTGGTATCTTCCACTTTGGATGCTTTCTGAACAAAAGTCTTCTACTACCAAGGCATTAAACTGTTTTTTAAATTTTCTTTTAAAATGTGAGTTGGCACTGTGATTTGCTTTGTCCAATAAAATGTGACAAAAAGGACACTGTGGGACATTCAACCCTAACTAGAATTGAGAACTTTGTGGCTGAATGCAATGAGAATGATCTATTTTGTGCCAGTAGAAAGTGTAATTTCTCAACTCACAGAATCATGAAAAATAAATTGTGTGTAAGAGAAATTGTGGCACTGTTTTTATGCAGTGATAAACAAGTGAATCATGTTTACAGTATTGAGCGTCCTCAATTCTACCATGTATTTGAGTTATCTTAAGTAACACATGTATGAACTTGGAAAAGATGAATTAATGTATAGCTATAAATTGTGTTTCTGAAATGGAAAATATAAAATCCATCTTTCACATTCAAATATAACATATCAAAAAAACCCTTACAACTTCTTACATTCCTAGGGCTGGAGATTTAGCTCAGTGGTTCCAGCGCCTGCCTCATCAGCGCAAGGTCCTGAGTTCCATCCCTGGTAACCACATACAATGTTGGGCGTGGAGAATCATGCCCACCAGCCATCAATACCACATACAACAGTGCTGGGTGTGGTGGCTCATGCCTGTAATCCCAGCACTCGGGAGGCAGAGGCAGGGGGATTGCTGAGTTCAAGACTTGCCTGGGCTCCATAGTGAGCTCAGGGCCAGACTGAACTACAAAGTGAGACCCTGTCTCAAAAAACAAACAAACAACAAAAAAACTTCTTACATTCCTATACCAAAATGCCCATACCAGTAAGTATAATACCAATACCACCTGGATTTTTTTCTTTCTTTGAGACAGGTTCTCACTTTGTAGCTCAGGCTGGCCCTGAGCTCACTATGTAGCCCAGGCAAGCCTTGAACTCAGCAATCCTCCTGGCTCTGCCTCCCAAGTGCTGGAATTATAGGCATGAGCCACCATGCCCGACACCACTTGGATTTTTTTTTTAAACTGTCCAGTTGTGATGACCTATAGCCTATGACTTATATTTAGACCATTGTATTTGAAAGGAGATATTTCCCAGATGCAGTCCAACCTGGACCATCTCATCTCATAGCTGTAGCTGACACCCTTAATCTTATAAATTTCCTCTAAGAATGAAAAGGAAAAACAAAGAATACTCAACTACCCTTTTAACAAGAGATTTACACATAGTTTTTCTTTATGCTCTTAGTCTCCTAAGTCCCCAAAATATTAGGTGAATCTGTTTAGCAGCAATTTGTGAAAATTTAAACCAAATATTGGGTTATTTTTGCCTTTGTCTACAGCCCATTTAGTTTTAGTTCAAAAAGATCAGACTTCATATATATATATATATATATATATATATATATATATATATATATATATATGTACACACACACACATACATATATATGTATATATGTATATATACATATATATGTATATATATGTATATATATATGTATATATATATATATTTGAGACAGGGTCTCACTTTGTAGTTCAGGCTGGCCCTGAGTTCACTATGTAGCCCAGGCAAGCCTGGAATTCAGCAATCCTCCTGCCTCTGCCTCCCGAGTGCTAGGATTACAGGCATAAGCCACCACACCTGGCAAGACTTCATATATTTTTAAAAGGAAAAAGCATTAGGGGATAGTCCTTAAAGGCATTTTTAAGTTGCAATTGTGAAGCTAACTTCAGAGAAGAAGAATTTTGTATTCTGACTATTCAAACATCTTTGACTTGTAATCGGCAAAATCATGTGAAAGATGCCAATTAAAGAGCACTATCTTATAAATAACATTAGTGAAGTAGAAGACTTAACCATAGGTTATGATTTGTTTCTGGATGTTGCCCCAAAACCTCATGCAGCCCGAGGTGGCTGGATTTGGACTGTGTGATGCTGGGATTAAGGACATTGCTAAACTACTGCATGGGAGTCACTCTTTTGGCTCTAATTCTGCTAGTCTAAATGAGATATAAGGGGCAGAAACATGCTCTCTGGTTGCTTTTGCTACCTTCTTACTACCATCATACTTACCTTCTTACTACCATCACAAACTATCCTCTATAAGGCCTGTCTGCCATGCCACCTGGTCTTAGGGCCATTCAATTATGGACTAAAACCTCTATAAACTGAGGGCTAAATAAATTTTTCCCCTTTGACTTTGGGTGTTGGGTATTTTGTCACAGCAATAGGAGAAAAGTAACTAACACAGAAATTGGTACCAGAGAGGTGGAGTCCTTGCTGTGACATTACCTGCCCACGTAGGAAGGGGAAGAGCTAGGGAAGATTTGGAGTTGCTAGATGAAGAAGTAGAGGTGGAACACCTTAGGCTGCTCTGTAAAAGAAATTCTAGTCAGACATCAGAAGAGCAAAAAGCAGTTAAATTTCAGGCATGGGAAGATCCTGCTGGGAAAAAGGACAGCATTGGCTGTTGGACTCCAGACAATGTCTATTGGCAGAATGCTTGTCTGCATTGTGCTCAAGTCCGGAGACTGTCTGGGACTGAAATTAAGGGCAGTGGATTAATTAACCTGACAGAAGAAATTCCAAGGCAGTCTAATGTTGAGATGGTGGAATTGCTAGCACCTGGAATCAGGAGCTCTTAGGCAGATCTTTGTTGCAAATCAAGAGTAAAAAGCCTAGCAAAATGCCTTAAAATGTTTTGAGTTTGGCAGAAGGGAAGCGATAAAGGTATGGACTACAAAGATAGGGCAGAAGAGATCTTATTGCTGAGAAGGAGCAGTATAGGAAAGATGGCCTGTGGGCATCACAGGAAGCAGCAGGACTCTATCTCCTTCAGCCTCCAAGGTGGAAAGCTGAATGAATTTGGTTTGAGAAGAGAGCCCTAGAATACTACATTCCAAATGGTGGGGGCCTAGAGAAATTTTTCCTGTGACTAGGTTCAGAGTGCTGAGGAATGAAAGCATTTGTCCCCTACAGCCGAAGGAAAAGGAAGATTGGCTACTGCTCAAGCTTGTGGCAGAACTTGGTATCTTCCAGGTGGCAATAGTTTTAGGCACATCTGGAATGTAAGAGTTTCACAGTCATGAAAGCTTCCACCTAGATTTCAAAAGAAGCCCTGAGAGGTCAGGCAGTGTACCTGAAGAGTGCAGTGTGTGAAGCTGTGAATGTGAAGCCAAAGGTGCAGTGGAGACCCCAAGAATTTTGAGAAACCAGAAATTTGGATTATTTGAGGAAAATTTTTTAATTGAATTCTTTATTGGTACAATTTATATACATCTCAAAATCATGTATAACATTGGGGAAATTGTACCAGTATATACACAAGTTAATTCTCATTTTTACCCATATCCCTACCCACCCACACCTCCCCACCCCCTTTATACATGCTCTTTTATTTTCTTTCTGTATCATATTTATTCCTTCCCCTCATCACATTCCCACACCAAATTTCCTATGGAAATTTCCCACTCTATAAAAGCTGTCATATTTTCTAAAGCTCATTTGCATCTATAGGTGTTTATGTCAAAGAGAAGATCCGGAATTTGTCTATCTGTGATCTATTGATTTCACTTATTAGTATATCCTCCAGGTGTCTCCATTTGCACCTAAATAGATCGATCTTGTCATTCTTGATGGCAGAGTAATACTCCATTTTATTTTTAAAAAACCCCACATCTTCTTTATCCACTCTCCAGTTGATGGACATTTGGGTTGTTTCCAAGACTGAGCTATCACGAACTGGGCTGCTATGAACAAGAGTGTACATCTGTCTTTCCAATGTGATTTTTTAAATTCTTTTGGGTATATTCCATTTGAGAGATGCAAATGAAAACAACACTGAGATTTCATCTCACTCCACAAAGAATGGCTGCTATCACAAAATCAACCAACAATAAATGCTGGTGGGGCTGTGGGGAGAAAGGAACCCTTCTCCACTGTTGGTAGGATTGCAGACTTGTGCAGCCATTGTGGAGATCCGTGTGGAGATTTCTCAGAAAACTAGGACTAGGGGTCCCATTTGACCCTGCTATCCCCCTGCTAGGAATATACTCAAAAGAATTTTAAAAATCATATTTGAAGAAAATTTTAAGGAGGGAGCAGAATAGGTCTAAGAGAGAAGCTTTTGGATCTTAAACCACAGGTAGTGCCATAGGTATAAACCTTCCTAAGCACTTTGAAGTTTACAATTTACCATAGAATGCTGGGGATACTAGAAGTGGAACTATAGCATTTACTGCTTGTCTTGCAGTATTTTGTACTTGCTTTGGTCCCATTCCTTTGTATCCTCCTTCTTATAATTTTTGAAACGGAAATGACTACCTTGTGCCATTTAATGTTGGAAGTGTTTAACTTTCTTTTCACGTGAACAGAGGTTTGCAGTTAAGAATTAACCTTAAATCTCAGAAAAGAATTTGTACTTGGACTTTTTAAAATACTGAAACTGTTAGGACTTTGGCGACTTTTAAAGATTGATGAAGTAGCTTTTGCATAAAGGGATGTGTATGAGCCTGTGGGGGTCAAGGCAGAATGTTCTGAATTGGGTTTAGATGGTTAGCCTCATGTGAATAAGGTGGGGCTATTTTGGAAGTGACTAAAAGTGGATGATGCTGGGATTAAGGGCATGTGGGCACTAAACCACTATGTGGGTGATTGGTTTGACATTGCCCTAAGTCTGGTAGTCTGAATAAGATAAAAGGGCACAAAGATGCTGTTAAATTCTCTTGCTGCTTTTGCTGTCTTCCATTACCATAGACTGCTGTTCCTCTGCCACCATGCCTTACAGCCAGCTGATTATGGACAGAAACCCACATGAACAGTAAACCAAATAAACCCTTTCCCCTTTTACTTTGCTTGTTCAGGATTTTGCCTCAGGAATGAGAAAAAAGTAATTAAAAACCTAATAATCACGCAAATCTGAAAAGAATTAATTTTTATTGAGTACTTTGTGTATAAGTTTTGAATTTGTTATATAACATTTTATTTTTAAAATGCTTTATCTAAGAAAACAATTTGGAAGAGATCAACATTATATTGTCCCTATCTTTTTCCATATTAACTTTTTTCATTCTATCGTAAATCTAAAACATTATACCAATTATTACTAGTTATTTGTCCCAAATATCCTGGAAAAAAACTCAACTTCCTAACTTCAGTTATTTTTTTCTTTTTTTCTAAAAGAAATTCATTTAACATAAATCTAAATGTAATTTACTCTGTTTTTGCAATTGCAATACTACCATAATTTTCAATACAGTAATTATTATTATAAGCTACTACACAAGACATTTTTGATTCAAAAATGTTCAAATCATGAATATGCAATCTTGTCCTCAGTGCCCAACAAAACTCTTTTTAGAAAATTGAGAAAAACAGAGGTACTCTATACTGAGGCTTTGGTAAATTTAAGATTATTTTGGTGTATAAATATATTATTGGAAACAACATTATGACAGAACCAGAAGAATATGTTGCCAAAAAGAAATCTCAGATATGTTATTTCACTGCGGGAACAGTAACTGTCATATTTCCTTCTTCACTACTGATTTATATTAAATAGGAAATCCACTCCAAAAGATTACTTCAAATATTAGAAATAAAAATGTATGTTCAAATATAATCATAGTAATGAAGTTGTCATAAAGGTTCATACATTTAAAACAATATAAACTAATGAAGTAAACTGCACATTTCATAGAGATACAGTTAATACAACTTTTTAAAAAATTGAGTTTATTGGCATATTTTATACATACATTATGATTACATTCAACATTGAGAATTTGTACCTGGACCTGACACTTCTTGATTCTCATATTTCCCCTTTTCCCTGCCCTCCCTACAGCCCCACCCCTATGAACTGAAGGTTTGTTTCCTTTTTAACCATTAATTTTTTTCTTTCCCTTCTTTACTTTCCCTTACCTGTCCTTTCCCTTTTTCTTTTGCACATTTTCTATCTCACACTACCTATCATTCATTTGGCACTCATTTATGCCTTTAGTTTTTCTTACAGTTAATGCAAGTTTGAATAAGTCATATAAGTAGGTGGAACTTCATTTCTGAGGCTGTTTTCTTCTCCAAAGTACTTGCTTTTAAAAGTACTATATGTTTACAATGCTGGGCATAGTGACGCACGCCCACCAGCAATCAATACCACATACCACAGTGCTGGACATGGTGGCCCAGGCCTGTCATCCCAGCACTCGGGAGGCAGAGGCAGGGGATTGCTGAGTTCAAGGCTTGCCTGAACTACATAGTGAGCTCAGGGCCAGCCTGGACTACAAAGTGAGACCCTGTCTTTAAAAAAAAAAAAAGGATGTTTATAAACTCATGCCATTGTCCAACATCAATGATTCCATATAGGATAACAAAATTAACAGATTTTAATCTTCACTGACATACAATGAAAATTAAATAAAATCGTGATTGTGATCAATCTATGCATATTGTAGAAAGCTCTGATAACAAATATGTAATCTTTTAAAGTCTGTTATAGCTTTATCAGCCAGTCCCTAAATATTCCTTTATAAGTTAGACATGAACACTGCTGTTGCTCAGTTCCATCGGGCTCATCAATCTCTCTTACTGATGAACTAATGTTAGAAACAGAGTCTAATTTCAGTAAATTGTGAAAAGAATGAGTTTCACCTCTACAGTTTCAGCTTTCAGAATGGCTTTCTCTTTCCACCTATGTTAATAGTCATAACACCCATTCAGTGTCTTATGTTTATATTTTGTTTAATTTGCTTTCAGCTGGAGGAGTAACAAATACTACGTACTATCTTCTAAGGTAATTTTCAAGTTAATAGTTGCACTTCAGAAGTTAAAAATGTATTACACTAAAGGAGTAGGTCTGTATCAGCAAAATGACAAGCTGATGGGGCTTATTTTAGTATGGTTGAAATCCCATCCATTCCTAAAACAAAAATTTATTTCTGCTTTGTCTTGAGGTCAGTTCTGACAAGACTTCCATTTAGGTCTCTTCCTGCTTTTGAGTCATCTAGTATGAAAAAGTACTTCTTCGTTTTTATTACCAGAAGAAGCAATTAAAAGCCTGAACAAACTCACACAATATTTAAAAATAAATACAGATAAAATTTTAAAGCATGCTGAATAATGAAAAGCTAAACAACACTACCCAATCTCTATGGCCCTGCAGAAATGCAAGCTTCACTTGAAGTTTGTTACTCTAAATCTGTACTTCATACCTGCTATCTGTCAATTACTGCTCTGCTAAATGGAACTAGTGTGGTGAAAAGGCAAAATGTGATGACTCTGCACTAAAGTTAATGATTTGGGCCTCAAATAAAGCTTAGCTTCCGAAAGGTCTTTGAGGGTCATATCTGATCACATCCACTACGAACAAGAGCAAATGGCCCGACAGCAGTCAGCAGGGCATCGGTGCTGTGGGATTAGCATGGCATCTCAGTAACTGTTCAGGACAAGGATTAACTTCCAGGTTGGCAGATACATTCTCCACTCCTGCACTTTAAATGTCATAACTTCATCCTAGCTAAACACACAGATGAAGTTTCTATTCCCCTTAGAATTGGCCTTAAAATATCATAGTAAAAAATATGGAAACAGTCAAGATATGCTGCCTTTCAGCATCAGTTGATCTAGAGCTAGAAATACAAAAACAACTTAGAGCCAAAATATCCACAAAGAGAAATGTAAAAGCCCTTTTTGGGATGACTTTTTAGAAGTTATTCTTTTCAGAGTCTCCAAATCTGTCTCCCAGTCATGAAAACAAAGCCTGGGATGAATGCTTAGGAATGAGCAGGAATCTGTGTGGGCCAGATGGAAACCAGGCAGAGAGCAAAATGAAACCAGGCTATGAGTTGAAATGATATAAAACTCTCTCAATTCCCTGTTGGCTTTAGTTTCATGGTCTCTCTGTGGAGTATATCAGTGGACCCACTGCTGCCAGCAATGTATTTTGTGGTAAATTTCTTGTGTAATAAGAGAAGGTGGGAGCAGCCAAGAAGCAGGAAATAATCTAGAATAAATGCTGGGCAGTGAAAAGCAAACGTTAGTGGTCAGGTCGGAGTTAGCCACTCAAGTTACTGCTTCAAATGATTTCCAAACTTGACAAAAATCCTCATAAGAGAGGAGAAAATGAAAAAGACACAGGAAACTGAGTTAATTCTGACAAAGGAAAACGGATGCAGGAATCAATGAGATGACCCTTGCATCATGTTTTAAAGTACATCTACAAAGTTCTGTTACTTTTTAAAATCTGAGCTATGATGCTAGTTTTCATAGGATAAAATCAGTGTATGATCAGCTCATATGAGATGGACAGTATCCTCCCTTGTCTGTAGTCACTTCCCCAGTTTCACTTTCTGATGACCAGCTTGACAGTCTGAAAACGTGAAGTGAGGCATCCCAGAACTAAGCAATTCATAAGTTTTAAATTGTGCACTCTTCTGAGAAACAGAATAAAACTCTAGAGCATCTCCCTCCGATCTTCCTGGGACATAAGTCATCCCTTTGTCAGAGGATCCACATTGTATGTATCACCTGATCATTAGCTATCTCGGTTACCAGATCAAATGTCATAATATCTCACTCAGGACTGTGTTCAAGTGATCCTTACATTACTTGATATCTCTGAGCACAGGAGTAGTAACGCTGATCACGCATATACTGTTTTCTAAAAAGAAGCCATAAGGTGCTTCCTTTAAATGAAACATGTAAATACAGTAAGATATTTTTAGTGAAAGACCACATTCATATACTATTTATTACAATATATTACTATAATTATCCTTTCATTTTAGTTATTGTTCTTTAATCTCTTATCCTGCCTAACTTCTACACTGCATTTTTTAAATGTGTAAATCTGTATAGGGAAAAACCACTATTCAGTACTATCAGGTATTCCCTGGGGATCTTGGAATGCAGCCCTCACAGATGGTGGAGGGAAACTACTGGACTTTTAAAAGAAATAACTTCACACAGCACCAAGTTCTCTCAGAACAGAGTCATTCAAAATTAGTGCAGTGATTTTCTTGGAAAGAAAGTATTGCAACATTATTTGATTTTGTCATTAATTTCCAATGCTCACTCTTTCTGACAAAAGGGGGAAAAGACGTATATTCAGTAAACAGAACAGACTATCAAAGCAGTTTATCTCCAAAACAAGGACGGAATATTCAGATGTACGTCCCACTGCTGGCAAGATGAATAGGAAGCCACAACACACGGTTTGATGCACTTATTTTTTCTTTACCTGCGATCACAGATCTCAAAGAGTGGAAAAATTCTGTGCAACAGAATATTGAACACATGTGTAACTTTTGAGAGGAAGATGGTTTACTGCCTTTTATAAAAATTCAAAGGATGTATGGTCTCAACAAACTCATGAGCTATAAAGCCATGAAATCTTTGAAGTTCTTTCCATTTCTTTGCCTATAAATTGTATGTTCTTTATGTCAGAATAAGACTGATTGAAATTTTTCATGTGAATAGAAATTAAAATAGTAGGGCTATGAACATGTCATATTTTTGAATATATATATATATATATATATGTGTGTGTGTGTGTGTGTGTGTAATATGTGCAGATTTTCTTTATAAAAGAAAATCTGATTTACTATATAAACAGTCCTATGAGGGAAACATTCTTATTGCCATTTAGGTTAGGAAACAGCAACTTAAACAAGATGCATGACTTTTCCAAAGACTCAACAACTGAGAAGTGGCAAAACCTGTAATTAAATTTCTAGAGCCTAACTCCAGCACGGGTGCTTTCAGAGCTGCATTTGTAACATTTTCATAAAGACATATTATGTGGCCTCTTCTAAGAAACAAATAAAAATGTGTTTCTTGAAAATTTGGGTCCATTTAGAAAATACAGGAGGGGAAAAGAGAAAAACAATCTCATTTTACCAGTCGGTATCTTAACTCAGTACTTAAGAGAAGTATCAAGCATTAAAAAAAAAAAAAGTAAAGTAGAACAGAATGAGTGTAGGGCTGGAGTAGAGTCCAGACAGCCAGATACAAAAGCGTATATACAATGTACCAATAAAGATTAAAAAAAAGAGGAGCTCAATGTCTGGAGCCAGTTTGTGGATAACACTGTGTCACTGTCCCAGATTCTTTGACTCCCCTCTTTATCCTGATGTACAAGGAAACTACAGGAAAGTCAGTCACTCATGCTTATTCTGTGCTGTGAACAACCTGAGTACCAAAGTTTGGGAAACTACAGGAATGAAAGGATGATTTTGCCAGGCCAGTGTGGTCGTAGGTAACAGTTGTGTATAGTTCCACACTGAGGGAGATGAAGATTCCACACTTAAGATTTTTAATAATTTTGTAGAAGCGTGTCTCTCCACTTTCAATTTTACACCATGCCATGAAAATTATGTGTGGTAGCTGTAAGTATTGAAGCTTATATATTGCATATTTTCTATTTTGCTTTAATTGAATTGTCAAGATTTGTTCCTACTAGGAGCAGGAGATGGGGAGATGGTTGGAAGGTCCGATGACTGAAATGTGACCCTTAGCTGTCTCATGATACCATGCACTACCCAGCCATCCACAGTGCTGCATCTCCTTTTGACTTTCATGTTAACGGATGATAAGGTGGGAAAAATGCCTTAATCTTCCTCAAACTACAATATGAAACTATAGTTAATCGATTCAGTTCAGTGAGGCTGGTTCAAACAATGAAAAAGGATTCAATTAAGTTGTTTCCCCTCCAGTCCTGAAGACTACCTGTCCTGCACAGAAACACAGTCTGATGAAAGCTGTCATGCTTGAAAGGACATCCTCTGGAGGCGACCAAGGGCTACTGGCTGTTTCTTAGTATGGCAAAACTCCTTCATCCATCTACTTGTACTGTTCAAACCCCTAAAGTGCAGAACACATTATATGCCCAAATAAACACCGAGTCCTGGAGTTTTTTTAAACTTACAAATATTCAAAACTCTATTCTAAGTCAGTTTTCCTTAAATTGATCAATCCAAGTGCTGAAGAAGCACTTCAGCAGCAAGATATCACTCAACAGCCAATTAGAATTTTATTTAAGCTATGGCTTAAAGACATTAATGGGGTTTCTCTGGAAATTTTTACAATATATTTTAAAAATACATTCTTATTCACCTTTTTATACTTACCTCTGAAAATTTTAAGCATTTTCAGAGAAAGCCACAGAAAACCTGTCAAAACAAGCACAGTATGTATGTATATTCCTCAGTTGCTGAGGATTAAATCTCTTAAAGGAGGCCAGGTGAAACGTTCAGTTACTGTCGGAGAGGAGCCTTTCTCCACTGGACACGTCAGCAGACTCTAGCAAGGACCATGATGTAAAGCGTGTGTAATGTGCACTGGAAATTGTTGTCTCACGTGGTCTGGAAGAAGAGTGGGGAAGGTTTTACTCTCTGTGGTGGACACACCGAAAGGACGGTCCCTCTGGTGTGCCATGCTCTTGGGTAACCGCCTCTCTTTGAGTGCAACTGAAATTGTGACACGCTTCTGAATAAAATACAGTGATCTGTTCTCCACAAGAGATATGTTCCGAGATCTCCAGGAGATCCCTGAAACTAGATCATACCGAACCCAACGAACCGAGCGTTGTGATACTGCAACAGGAGACGGCAGAACGGAGACCCAGAATGAGTAACACGCAGGTAGCATGAAGCACATGGACATAGTGGACAAAAAACAATTTATCTCCAGTGTGCGAGTTAGGAAAAAGGTGAGATTCTATTACTTTATTTCCCAAATGGCATGTAGTTTAAAGTGGCTGAGTTGCTTATCACTGGAATTTCTGATTTAACATGTCGGGACTTTGATTACCACTGGCAACTAAAAGCAGAGAAAGCAAAACCTGGAATAATGGTTTATTACTGTGTCAAGAAGTGACGGGCTGTCACCGACTTAGTGGCTGCATCAGATGATTGTACCTTCCCACATTAGATTCTGTCTTGCTCAGATGGAAGCACAGCTCCTTGAAGAGGAGATGAAATAAGATCGATGAAATAAGCAGCCTTCACTGTGGGTAGCAGTCTTCAGGAACTGCTGGGTCGACAGGGGCCCCAGGCACACAGCCTCAGAGCACTTTATTGTACCAACTTCCGCAGTGTGTCTGGAAGCACCTCCAGCCCCAGTCCCACCTTCCGATGAAAATGTGGTCCAGTCAGCTCCTTGGTTGCAGCCATGGATGACCCCGGCAAAGGACCCCGCTAATGCTAAACCCACCCAATTCTTGATTCACAGAACCTGTGAGGTGATGAATGGGTGTGGGCAAGACAACGAGTTGAGATCACTTGTTTTCTAGCGATAAAGGACAACACACTATTATATTTCATTATAAGATTTAAAAGTCTGACAGGTTAGCCATCTTCAATTAGGACAGGAGTTAGTCCTACACTGTTTGAATATCCACATCTGGGTTTCTTCTGTTCTCATCTAAATAGGCAGTGAACTCTAGCTCTCTCCCCTGAAACCCTAGTCTCTGAGCTTTCCATACTCATTGCTTTTTATCTAGCTTTACCCACTTCCCTTGTACTAATAAGTTATAACTCCTATTCCCACGCTCTGTGATTCTCAGGTGAAAAGAGATTCAGGACCACACACTGAGTACTCATTTCCATCTTTGGTCTTGGTCCCATCCTGAAACTACTTGAGGAAGTATTTTACATTCCATTGCTTACCTTGTGTTTCAAAAAGCCATAAATGAAAATTTATCAAAGTTCAATGTTTAATTTCTTTTCCAATGGCAAAAGTATAACAGAACTAGAACGAGAAGGACTTTCAGAAATAAAGCTTTTCCATCAACACTACCAGAGATGTGTTTCAGTTATTGTGTTTGGTTTTGGGGAGTTGTTTGGTTTGTTTTGATATGAAAGGAACAAACTATATTGTACATTGTTACTGACTAAATATTGTGGCCCTCCTTTAAATTTTTCTGTTGAGTCCTTCACCCAGTATAGCTGTAGCTCAAGAAGGGTCATCTACAGTGATAATTAAGTTAAAAGAGGACAAGAGAGTGGAGGTCTGATCTGACAAAATTATTGTCCTGAGAAAAAGAGAAACCAGAGCTCAGAACTCAATCCATGCATGTTAATTGTCCTCTTTCCCTTTTTTTCCTCTCTCTCTCTCTCTCTCTCTCTCTCTCTCTCTCTCTCAAGGGTAACACGAAGATGGCCATCTATAAGCCAAAACAACTTTCTCTATAAACCAAACACTGAAAAATTTTTATTAATTTCTTACTAGTATATATTTGCTGTACATAATGATTAATCATAGGGAGGTGACACATCTCTGTAACAACTCTTAATTCTGTCTACAACCTCTTCCTCTTCCCCTCCCAATCTCCAAGGCTTGGTTCTCTTCCCATTTTTAAAAGGTCTATTTTCCTGTTTCCTATTATCTCTCTTAGTCAGCTCTTGATTTTGTATTTTTTAGCCCATAGAATGATAAGAAACTAAATTTTTATTGCTCAATCTGCCTAGTCTCTGGGTATTCATCATGACAGCCCTAGCAAAACTATATATATTTTAACTAAAACAAATCAGAAAACAGCAGATTTAGAGAACAAGAAAAGCCAAAACCTTACTTCTGCTTCAGAATTAAAAAAGAAATACTCAAAGTTTATCACATAAAATTAGCTGAAAAGATTCTGTAAGGTTGGGCCGGAGGGTTAGCTCAGTAGTTCCGGCGCCTGCCTCGGAAGCGCAAGGTCCTGAGTTCGATCCCCGGTTACCACATATAATGCTGGGCATGGAGACACGCCCACCAACAATCAACACCGCATACCACAATGCTGGACGTGGTGGCTCACGCCTGTAATCCCAGCACTCGGGAGGCAGAGACAGGAGGATTGCTGAGTTCGCGGTGGCTTGCCTGGGCA
>PVIC010030052.1:8986-22254 GCA_004025085.1 Thryonomys swinderianus
GTGAGCCATCACGTCCTGCATTGTAGTATGCGGTGTTGATTGTTGGTGGGCATGAGTCTCCATGCCCAGCATTATATGTGGTTACTGGGGATCAAACTCAGGACCTTGCGCTTGTGAGGCAGGCGCTGGAACCACTGAGCTAACCCCTCCGGCCCTGTTTATGTTTCTTTTAAATCTGTCAGTGTATCAAACACACTTACAACATCTGTATTTTTGGTAACTGTCTTTATTATTTTGGGGTCTTATTCTATTGACTAATTTTCTCACTGACTGTGTTACTTTTTTTTTTCTTAGAAGTTCACCAAATCTTTTATTGGCTATAGGGCACTGGAATGTTCCTTTCATTGTTGAATACTAGATTTATTTTAAGTGTGTTGGAGTTTGTTCTGATGGGAAATTAAATGACTTGTAGATTAGTTTCTTTCAGAGCTGGTCTTCAAGCTCTTCTAGATCTAGGGTGCCTTTTGCTCTAGGGATAATTATCCCCATTTCTGGAGATTTATTTGGTGACATTTCTCTACTCTGGTAGGACCTGAAAAGTTCCACTTTTTGGCTTAAAGGTGCTGGTGTGGGACTCATTGTCCCTTAGGTAGCTGCATGGGCTGTCTGCAAGGTGCTAAAGGCCTTCAACAGGGAAGAATTCAGCTGGAACAAGCCTGACCTAAGGGAGGACATCTGGTTGGCCTCAGGCCTTGTGGAAGCCTTGCTCTGTGGTGGACACAGCCCCACTAGCAAATGACATGGGAAACTCTCATCCTCTTCAGTGATCTGGCCTCCCTGGGAGATGCTTGTTCCTGGCTCAGTGAGCTCTCTAGGACACAGCACAGCTCGGTGGCAGCTACACTGGCCAAGTTGCCTGGGTGATGGTTCAGGATCTCAGCATATACAGAGAGCTGGTACGTCTCTCCTGAATCCCCCTCAGAAAGAACCTATGTCCAGGAGTACTGCTCAGACTCTTTACACCTTCTTCTGGGTCTCCCTGTTCTGCTGAGCCCACTGACTGCCTGGTGTGCTGTGAGCTGGGAGAGAAGCTTTTGTGGTAAAGAAGAGTCAACCAAGAGCCCTTGGAGAGGAAGAGCCACACTACCCTGCCTCTCCTGAGGGGCCTGTGGGGAAGGAGAAAGTGTGGCACATCGAGTGTGTTGTCGAGAAGCCACTCACCCCTGAGGAGGGAGAGAGCAGGAAGATCAATGGAGAAAGGTCTTCTGGGGCTATGCTACCATTTTTGCTGAGCCAGGACAGCTCACAGTGCCAACAAGGGACCCTGTTCAGAAGGGACAGGTCCTGAGAGAGAAGAACCAACCCAGCAATCTTGGTGGCACAGATGTCTCCAGTTGTCCGGTGGGAGCATCTTCGAGGATTGTCCACTGAAGAAGGTGACCTTATTAACTGAAACAGAGGCTTGTTTTGGTTTAATATATACTTACTAAGCATCTGTAGATTTTCTTTTTCTTTTCCCTGTAAGTTGCAGCCATATTTTCTGAATTGGTTACATCCAATCCTTGCTTCTCAGGATGATGTTTCATAAGAAAGAAGCATCGTGGTCAGATTTCAGAGATGTATCTTCCTTTGGACAGTCCCTGTGAAGAAGGCACATCAAAGTCCTGAATGCTTTGTACAGAATTTGCCTACAAACACTCCTGTGACTGAGAATGGCATGCTTCTCGGATATCACCTAAGACTGTGCTGAAGAGCTGGAGTGTTCCAGACCACCCCAAGAAGCATTGGCAAACCCAATAGGAGAAGAACTAGGTCCCTTAGTGCTTGGTCACAGAATTGTCAAAGTTTGGGTGCCACAATGAAATGTTATTGCATACCTATGGCGAGAACTAAAATTAAAAAGATTGGTAATACCCAGTGTTGGAAAACAAGCAGAGCAACAGGAACCATAGTCAGCTGCTGATGGGACTGCAGAATGATACAGCTGTTTGGAAACAGACTTCTAAAACATCACACATACATTCATGTATACAATGCACGTATTATCCTGCAAATCTAAGTGAGGGCATTTTTTTCTATGAAAAATGGAAACGATCAGTGTACAAAAATATGGATGTTTAAAGCATCTTTGCTTACAGTTGCTGAAGATATGTGTGTTGGCCAGTATTTTGTGAGATTGCAGTAGCTTGGCTCCTCTTCCTTTTCAATTGAAAATTATCATTGGTGCTTCACAATACTTGATGGATGGGCCAATGAGTGAATAGACTGGCCAGCCCAGTCTGTGGGATGTAGCCCAGTCCAGGACAGTTTGATCAATTAATCTCTGACACAATTTACTCAACAGCAGTAGGCTTGCTTCATGTTTTGGGTCTGCGTGTTGTAAGTTTTCATCAAGGACCTTTGGGAAACCCACTAAAATGCTTTTATCCTATCCTCAGAGGCAAATGCCTTTTTTTTTTTTTTTTTTGCCTCCTTAAACTTTCCTACACAGATCCCTTCTTGGTCTTGGTGGAGCACAGTCAGGAAGGAGACTTCGCCCCTCCTCCAAATACCTGGGCATGGTGACAGGTAGAAGCACAGTGATGAAAGCTAAAGCTGCCGAATAATAATAATGCTTCAAGATAAATGTACACTGAGAAGCAAGCTCTTTGAGAGAAGCCCATTCTGTCACACTTTCCTGGCAGCCTAGCTAATGTGTGATGGCAGTTCTGTGGCAATTCTTCTTAATTTCCTATTACAGTTACTTATTTCCTCTCCGGAACACGCCATCTGAAAGTTCTTCTTGCACGTGCAAGGGAAGAGAAGCCGCAGACACTGAGTGGATGCCACACGTCTTGAGCTGCCCTGGATGTCAGCATTTGTGAAAGCTAATCTGTCGCAGGCAGGTGTGCAGCAGAAAGGGTTCGGATTAGAGTCCCTATTTAAACCTCTAGAGCAAAGAAAGGTGTTGACTGTCACGAAGTGAAAAACACTGGGACTCACCTTCCATCGTGGATTCATATCTTTATCAGCCAGATCTGAAATCATCAGCTTTTCTGTATGTCCTGCAGGAGACTAGCTTGAAATCACACTGAGTAGATTTTAAAATATTATTGAGTTGGCATATAATGTGGGTATTGATTAAAATTTTGAGTCAATCCAAGGCCTATGTGTAACTTGCCAAAGGAGCCTTCAGCTGCAGAGGCGGACTTCCCTATGCCAACGATCAAAAGTGAGATTTCAGGGCCGGAGGGTTAGCTCAGTGGTTCCGGCACCTGCCTCGCAAGCGCAAGGTCCTGGGTTCGATCCCCGGTGACCACATATAATGCTGGGTGCGGAGACACGCCCACCAACAATCAACAGCGCATACCACAATGCCGGACGTGGTGGCTCACGCCTGTCATCCCAGCACTCGGGAGGCAGAGACAGGAGGATTGCTGAGTTCGCGGCAGCTTGCCTGGGCACCATAGTGAGCTCAGGGCCAGCCTGAACTACACGCAAGACCCTGTCTCAAAAGCAAAAAAAAAAAAAAAAAAGTGAGATTTCAATGCCCAGTGAGATTTTGACTTTTTTTTTTTTTTTTTTGAGACAGGGCCTTGCTTTGTAGTTCAGGCTGACCCTGAGCGCACTATGTAGACCAGGCAAGCCTTGAACTCAGCAGTCCTCCTGTCTCTGCCTCCTGAGTGCTGGGATTACAGGCCTGTGCCACCATGCCCAGCACTGTGGTATGTGGTACTGATTGCTGGTGGATGTGAGTCACCATGCCCAGTATTGCTGTATGTGGTACTGGGATCTTCCACTTCGTAGGCAGGTACTGGAACCACTGAGCTAAATCTCCAGCCCCTATCATCTGTCTTGTATTTTGCTCTTTAAATCATTTATACTTTGGGTTTCTCCCATAAGAGAAACCACACAATATTTAAGCTCTTGTATCTGATTGATTTCACTTAGGATCACTCTGGCTGATAAATGTGAAGTCCCTAGATTTTATTTTAATTTTTAGTTTAAGACAGAGCCTCTCTAAACTGCCAGGCTGGGCTCAAACCTGGAATCCTCTTGGCTTAGCCTCCTAGAAGGCCCAGCTTATTTTCCTTAATCGCCGCACTTACCCCTTTTGTCATCCCCGTATGAACTGGTGCTGGTCTGCGCCCATGTTTGCTCTCTCTCCTGAGCCACTTTTGGACCCCTTGGAGAGAAGCCCCTTGTGTGTGTGTGCCATGGTGGAGACACATAACGGTGAAGGATAAGACCTTCCTTTTCCCCACATAGAACTACGCTTTGTCAACCTTAGATGTCTGGAAATAGGCTCGGTGGCCTTAAGATGGCACAGTCCTTGGGGTGTTCACAGGAGTTGTGAACTGGGGCTCATACACCAATGTCAGCCATGGGGCAAGACTTCCCCTCTGCTCAGATTGTCTGTTTAATTAGTTCAAGTTTGTAGGCTTTGAGTCATTACAAGATGATGCTTGTGGATTATAGTGCAGTAATTTAAATCTAGGCACAACTCTAATGTTTGAATTACAAAAAGTGTGATTGCTTTATGGTGCTGCATCTTCCCAGGAGCTGGAATCTCCCAGCTAGCTGCCTGCCTGTCGCTGATAAGAACTGCACGCCCCACTGCCAGGCAAAGGGGTCTGTGCCATGGCTCAGACGGAAAACGATGCCTCCCCTGTTGAGCAGGGGCAGACTCCGCAGGCTTCCGGAACCCCTGCCTTGTGGGGAAGCTGTGCCCTATAATCTCTCCAGCTGGAAAGCAGTTCCTTCCTCCCCTGCTGATGGTGGCAATCCATTATTTTACTGCTACTTTTATTTACTAAGACCCATGTTTCTGATGAGGGTTTCTTAGAGGAAATGCCAGCTACTAGTGTCATCTTTAGAATCCAGAACTCTGTCTTCATGCAGACTGAGGTGCCCAGTACGCCTTCTGCGCAAGGAGGAGGCAGAGCATGGTGACAGAGAAAGGGACTCATCGAGGCTAGACCTCCACAGAGCAGTTTCTTTAGAAATGGCTTGCCTGTCAAAAGTGTTCCACGTCTTTCTCGTCTCAAAGAAAAAAATGGACAGGGCAAGCCAAAAAGGGTGCTGAAAGTTTATTTGAAAAGTGTAGGCTGACTGGTTATGAAAGAAATGAGCTCTGCAGAACAAACTTGGGTAGAACAAGAGAAGGAGAAGGTAAAAGCAAAAATAAAAGTACACGTGGCACCTGAGAAACACAGCATGTGCAATTGTGGGAACTCAAGACAGTGAATTTCCCATGATGGCCAGTCTTCTTTTACATCAGAGTTCAAGAGAAGTTCTACACATGGGTCCTGGTGTAGCCCTGGGATTTTGTCACTGACAGGTCCTGCTCATGTCCCCACCCACCTTCGCCACACCTTATCTCCCTATCAATCGGACACACACCTAACACACTCAGACATTCACATGCTCACATGTTTCAGTCACACACATCCTACTTGTACAGTCCTCAGGGGCCGGGACAGCCAGCAGCATGCTTTGAGGACCCCCAACTACCCTCTCTTGAGTTTAACCAGAGACACAGAAAAACTAGAAGCCTGGTCGCACAGTTCTCTGCCCTGTGTGGAATGAATGTGTAGGCTCCCTTCTTTCCTCGTGCCTACCTAGGTGGCATGCCTGCGAGGCCACAGTTGTCACCCAAGGGTACTAGGGGAGGTGGCCCATGCTACCCGTGGGCCCTGGCGGAGACCCTCCCTCTACTGCTCTCCCTTCCCAGACGGAATCTCCAGCAAGTGGCCTTGCTGTGAAGTCTGTGGGTCTGTACTGCTCAGCAGCTGCTGCCAGGCGCAGAGAGTGGCTTTTCCAGTGACAAGCGTTTCCTCCACTGCATTTAACCATGAAGCCTACTGTGAGGAGAGTTCATGAAAAAGAGGCCCAGGGCCCTGGCACCCGCTTGCTCCTCTGTGCATCACGGGATTTCTCCTCAGACTCTCGGCTCTCTGGGCCTCATTGAGATCCACTCTTCCAGCTCAGCCCCTTGCTTTCCCAAGGCTGGGACAGGACCTGGGCAGAGGGTGGCGGAGGCCTGTTCTCTCCTAGGAGGAGCATGTGTGGCACTGATGTCAGTGTGGCTCATGAGCAGAAATCTGAGATGGGTGGAGTGGCCTGCAGCAAGGACTGGCAGCACATACCATTTGCCACCAGACTTTTTCATGTGTCACAAAGGTCATCACTTTTTTTTTTTTAATCTGTGGGCTGTGGGGGCTGGGCTCGTACCTCTTCTACAACTCAAAAAAATTTTTAAGGACCGGAGGGTTAGCTCAGTGGTTCTGGCGCCTGCCTCGCAAGCGCAAGGTCCTGAGTTCAATCCCGGTAACCACATACAGTGCTGGGCGTGGAGACTCACGCCCACCAGCAATCAATACCACATACCACAGGGCCAGGCGTGGTGGCTCATGCCTGTCATCCCAGCACTCGGGAGGCAGAGACAGGTGGATTGCTGAGTTCGAGGCTTGCCTGGACTACATAGTGAGCTCAGAGCCAGCCTGAACTACAAAGCGAGACCCTGTCTCAAAAAAAAAATTTTTTTTTAAACCCAATTTAAAAATGAATAGAAGACTTGAATGGGCATGTCTCCAAAGAAGCTATATAACTGGTCATTAAGTACATGAAGAAGCTCAATGTCACTGTTATCAAGGAAATACAAGTGGAGAACCACATGGAGGTACCATTCAGCACCATTAGAATAACTGAAAAACCTACCCCCAAAGTAACAAGTGTTGGCAAAGATGAGGGGAATTAGGACCTTTGTTCTTTGTGTGTGGGAATGTCAAACTGTGCAGCGGATGTGGAATACAGTTTGGTGGTTTTTAGAAAGTTCAACATGATCCAACAATTCCAATCTGGCATATACTTAAAACTAGTGGAAGCAGGAACTTTATTTACACACACAGTTCACAGCAATAATAGTCACATCAGCCAAAAGATGGAAGCAACACACATTTCCACTGACCAATTAATGGATTAGGAAATGGGTAGACATGGAATTGCATGATATTTAGCTTTAAAAGGAAGGCAATTCTGATGTGCTACAATGTGGATGATACTTAAGGACATTATGCTAAATGAAATAACCCAGTCACAACAGGACAAATCCTATATGATAAGGACCCCACAGGGGTCAAATTTGGAGACAGACACAGAGTGGAGGTTGCCAGCACCTGGGTAGGAGGATTCAAAGCTGTAGCGTAATGAGTTGACAGAGTTATGTTTGGGATGATGATGAAAAGTTCTTAAAATGTATACTAATGATAGATAACACTGTGAGTACACTTACTACAAATGAATTATGCACTTATGATGGTTAAAACGGTAAATTTACCTTATGTGCAGGTCTTCCTCTGTTCTGTGTACTATAACTGAATACCACCCCCTCCTGGTCACTTACTCAGAGGAAATGTTTATTTAGCTCTTGGTGCTGGAGGTTGGAAGTCCAAGAGCTGGGTTCAGGATCTGCTCAAGATTGGACTAATCCTCGTCACTTCCCAAGTCCCCATCCCCAGATACCACTAAGAGATGACTTTGGGGATTAAGTTTTTAGCACATGAATTCTTGGGTACAAATATTCAAAGTATAGTAGCATATATTACTACAGTTTAAACAAGTAAAACCCCATGAAATACTTAGGTATAATCTAAAAAAGCCTGTACAGATGCTCCTCAAATTACAATGGGGTCATATTTCCTAAATTCATTGTAAATAGAAAATATTGTCAAGTCATGAATGTATTTAACACACCTAACCCACAAACATCCTGGCTCAGAGCACATTGTAGAGCATCGATCATTTCCCCTTATGATTGATATGTGGCTGTTCAGAATCTCAAGACAGTATCTGGACAGTATCATAGTGCTAGCCTGGGATCAAAATTAAAGTATGGTTTCTGCTGAATGTATACAGGTTCCACATTACCATAGAGTTGAAAAATCTTAAGTGAAATCACTGTACGTTGGGACCATTGATACAGGATTAGTGCGCTAAAAGTTAAAAAATGCTGGGGTTGGGGATTTAGCTCAAGTAGTACTGCACCTACCTTGGAAGCACAAGGGCCCAAGTTCGATCCCTGGTACCACCAAAAAAAAAAAGTAAAATGCTCTGGAAGAAATGAGAACTTCAAATAAATATAGATGTGCTGGGCCAGAGGGTTAGCTCAGTGGTTCCGGCACCTGCCTCGCAAGCTCAAGGCCCTGAGTTCGATCCCGATTCCCGGTAACCACCTACCATGCTGGGCGTGGTGACTCACGCCCACCAGCAATCAATACCACATAACACAGTGCTGGGCGTGGTGGCTCACGCCTGTAATCCCAGCACTTGGGAGGCAGAGACAGAAGGATTGCTGAGTTCGAGGCTTGCCTAGGCCACATAGTGAGCTCAGGGCCAGCCTGAACTACAAAGTGAGACCCTGTCTCAAAAAAAAAAAAAAAAAAAAAAGAAAAAGAAAAAAGAGATGTGCTGTGTCCGTGGGTTGCCATTCCCAGTGACAACAGTCTTTAGGCTGCATCCACCAACACCCTGATCACGACAGGAGCTGACTACAGCCAATTATATTTCAAGAAGCAACGAGCAGAGGAATGGACATCAAAAGGTCAGCGTGACAAAGGAGGCCAGGCTGGATAGGTATGTGTCACAGGAAGCTGCAGCTCCTGGGAACTAAGAGAACAAGCAAGGGAAGCAGTTGGAAGTTTTTTCTCTCTACTGACTGTGTCCTTAGTCCAGTTTAAATTTTGATGTAGCCTCATTTATCTTTTATTTTTTGTTAACTGTGTTTTTGAAATAAAAAATCAGAACTCACCAGGCGTGGTGGCTCACGCCTGTAATCCCAGCACTCGGGAGGCAGAGGCAAGAGGACTGCTGAGTTTGAGGCTCGCCTGGGCTACATAAGTGAGCTCAGAGCCAGCCTGAACTACAAAGAGAGATCCTGTCAAAAAAAAAAAATCAGAAATCATTATTAAGACCAACACCATACAACTTTTCTGTTATGTTATTTTCTAAGGGTTTTAGGTCTTTGACCTATGAAGAGTTAATTTTTATACACAGTATAAGGTAAGGGTCAAACTGCATTTGTCTGCATCTGGATATCCAGTTTCTCTGACCATTTGCTGGAAGGACCACCACTGAGTGGTCTTGGTACTCTTGTTGGAATTTGACCATGTAGGAGGGTTTACTTCTTGGATCTCATGATATGCTATTGATTTCAAAGTCTTTCTTCCAGCACTAGAATGCTTGGTTACTTTTTTTTTTTTTGAGACAGAGTCTCGCTTTGTAGCTCAGGCTGGCCCTGAGTTCACTGTGTAGCCCAGGCAAGCCTCAAACTCAGCGATTCTCCTGCTTATGCCTCCCAAGTGCTGGGATTCCAGGCACGAGCCACCATGTCCGGCACTGTGGTATGTGGTACTGATTGCTGGTGGGTGTGAGTCACCACGCCTGGTATTATTGTATGTAGTTACTGGGGATCAAACCAGGGACCTTGCAGGGAGTTGCTGGGGCCACTGAGCTAAATCTTTGGTCCCTTAGTTACTGTACTTTTGTAGAAAGTTTTGAAATCAGGAAGCATGAGACCTCCACCTGTTTTTTTCTCTGAGACTATTTTGGCTATTAGGGTTCCTTGAGATTTTAGTATGAATTTTAGAATAGAGTTTTCTATTTTTGCAAATAAAAAGGTCATTAGAATTTTTTTTTTTTTTGAGACAGCATCTCGCATTGTAGTTCAGGCTGGCCTTGAGCTCACTATGCAGCTCAGGCAAGCCTCGAAGTCAGAAATCCTCCTACCTCTGCCTCCCAAGGGCTGGGATTACAAGCATGAGCTACCATGCCCAGCATTAAGTTAGGTGGTTACTGGGGATCAAACTTGGGACCTTGCACTTGCAAGGCAGATGCTGGAACCGCTGAGCTAAATCCTCAACCCAGGTCATTAGAATTTTGATGGTAATTATACTGACTCTGAAGATTGCTTTGAATAATTCTGACATCTTACCAGTATCATCTTCCAATCCATGAATACTTGATATCCTTGCGTTTGCTTGCATTTTTTTTTTACTTATGTTAATAACATCTTGTAGTTCTCAGTGTATGTACATTTTGCCTCCTTGGTTAAATTTATTTCTAAGTATTTTTTTATTCTATTTATGTAAATGGAATTGTTTTCTTGGCATCCTGTTCAGTTGCTTATCATTAGCTCTTAGGAGCACAAGTGATTTTGTGTGGTGATTTTATATCCTGCTGCCTTGCTGAATTTATTTATTAGTTCTAACACTTTTTTCCTCTTGTGGAGACTTTAGAAGCCTTTTCTACATATAAGGTGCTGACTGCAGAGATAATTTTACTTCTTCCTTTTACATCAATGCTTTTCATTTATTTTTCCTGCCTAACTGCTCTGGAAGCAAATAATTTCCAGAAATGAGATTCAAGATGTGGCATGTACTGGTACAAACTCTCATAATGTATATATAAAAGGTTCCCCAAAAAATCAATTTAAAAAAAAGAAAAGAAAAGAATTCCCAACTTAAATAAAATGTACGTGGAGAGCCACGCCTGCTCTAGAAGTCCCTAGTCCTGCGGTGCGGCCCTCGGCTTCAGGGTCCCCCTTCTGTCTGTCCGTGGGGGTGCAGGCTTTGTGAGCTTCTCCAGAAAGTACTGTTGCTTCGAAGTGACCTTTACGTCCATCTCAGCTGGATGTCAGTACCAGAGCAAGGGACGAGATCTGTCTGTCAAGTGTCCCTCTCAGTCCATCCATGACATGAGTATTTTTTTTATCTTTTTTTTTTTTGAGACAGGGTCTCGCTTTGTAGTTCAGGCTGGCTCTGAGTTTACTATGTAGCCCTGGCAAGCCTGGAACTCAGCAATCCTCCTGTCTCTGCATCCTAAGTGCTGGGATTACAGGCGTGAGCCACCACGCCCGGCCATGACATGAGTATTTTGATGGAGGAATTTGGAGCCAAGAAGCGTTTTCCTAACGGTGGAGGACAGAGGGCTGCATTTTGGGTTTTCTGCCTTGGAGGGTTTGGCTTCATGTTCTTAGAAAAGCATTTTTGTTCAGCTTCTGACCTCTTCTCAGGTCTGTCTCCTGCAGAGCTCCGGCTTAGCCCTCCTCATGCTTCCCCTTTCACTCTGATATATTCTTTAATCAGGCAGAAAAATTCTCCCGGTAGCCACCTCTCTCCAGCTTTGTTCCCAGTCCCCAAGGTGTAGCTGGGGAGAGCTCCACCCGGATCCACCAGGCTCCCGTCCAGTCAGCACCACGGCAGGTGAGCAGGGTGCCCTGCAGTGAAAACTGGGGCCCCTGTGAGAGAACAGGCCTTGATACTCAGTTCCTTCTTCACCATGCAATCCATGCTGCTCTGTCTGCAGATTCATGCTCAATTAATTTGGCCATTTGTTTATAATTTAAAAACTCTGGAAGAACCATTTGCTATTATTAATAGATGTGAATATTAACATCATCATTTGTTAAATAGTTGTTTGGTCCAGATGCCATTCTAGATGCTCAATTTATTTTTACTATATACCTGTGTGGCTATTATTCCTACTGTCCTCAGGAGCAAACAGACTCATTTGCATTTCTTACTGTGGCCCCCTGGGTTGAGTGTAGATAAGAATTAGTTTTTAGCTGACTTTAAGTTGAGCTCATTACCCTGTATTATGGTTTTTATGTATGTGTCCCTTCAAAGCTTTTGAGCAGTGACTAGACTATGGGGGTTGAGGGGTTACTATAGTTGACTTGCAGTTAGGAGTTGGGGTCTAGTCAGAGGAGGTGTGTCCCTGGGGTCACTGCCTGGAAGGGTCTATCTCCTTTCCTGGCTCCTCCTTTTGCTCCCTCTGCTTCCGGTCTACCATGCAGAGGAACAGCTTTCCTCTGCCAGAACCTCCATTGTGCTGCTTCTGTGTAGAGCTGGCCAGCCATGCAGATACTAAAACCTCTACAAACTGCGAGCCAAAATAAACCTCTCTTCCTTCAGTTTTCTTGGGTTGGATATTTTGTCCCAGCAAGGGCGGAAGTGACTAAGACATCCTGCCTCTATTACTCTGGGTAAATTTGTGGGAGCAAAAAGAAGAGATTCAGCCAGGAGGGTCCGTCCCAACCCGAGTTATTAATTCTTCCTGGACCTTCCGAGATCCTGATGTTCTATCCTGGGCTGTGATGCTCAGTGTGACTCTTTACCAAATCTCATCGGATGGCTGTGGAATCAGCTACTTGTGTTTTAAAATTTACCCCTGATAAGTTATGAAAATTTGGGAACTTCACAGCCTTGATGACACTAACATCTTAGTATTCAATAGGACTTCATAGCATTGATTAAGAATGGAAACCAAGAGGCCCAGCACTCGGGAGGCAGGGACAGGAGGATTGCTGAGTTCCCGGCGGCCTGCCTGGGCACCATAGTGAGCTCAGGGCCAGCCTGAACTACAAAGCGAGACCCTGTCTCAAAAGCAAAAAAAAAAGAATGGAAACCAAGAGGGAGGATTGAATTTGGGGTGAAAGAAGTTAAGTGTGACTCTGATCTTAAGTTAAGATCTTAAGTTAAATCTTAAGTTAAGTTGACTGATCTTCATTGTCATAATGACTGGACTAAGAGACTCCTGTTAAACTGACTGCATTTTGAGGGTACAAAGCTCATCACTGGCTAACCCAATGAAGAGTTCATAGCTGAGTGGGCCACGAACCTTGGGGTCTCCATCTGGTCCCTTCCTCTGCTCTCTGCTTTCTAAAATTGAGGAGCATTCCTCTACACTCTCTTCTGCCGTGAACCTCTGAAACTGTGAGACAAAAGAACCTTCCTTTCTTTGTTTTGTGGGTTTCGGGTTATTTTGTCTCAGAGACGGGGAAGCTGACCCATGACTTTGAGCCTGCTCTCGCTGAAACTGTGGAGAGACTGAGCAGCAGTGAGAGCAACTGAAGTCCTCTGGGCTTCACTGAGCCGGTCAGATGGAGTGAGGGGACAGAGGAGGAGGAGAACGGGCTGTCTGAACAGGGCGGCAGGCCCCAGGTGGGACGGGGATATGGTGTGAGTGTGCGCTCGCTGGAGAGAGCATGTGTCTGTGCCGGTGAGCACACCTATCCATGTGGGCTCCTGTCTCAGACAGGTGAGGCTTTCCCAGGACTGACGAGGGTGAGGAGCCCACCCATGGGGCACTGGTAACTTCTCTTTTAGCTCCAGATTAAAGGGAAATGCATCAAACGTTAATCTTGTTTATCTCTGAAGGTATGTTGTGCTCATTCAGCAGACCTAGAAAGAAATGTCCGAATCAGAAGCTAGTGTCCTTGGAAAGAGTTGGAGGCTGCTGGTGACACCATCCTGTTTGGTGTTGATAGGCTCATGTGATCATGGACTCCT